>WIQG01000247.1:0-227304 GCA_014925785.1 Mycena galopus ATCC 62051
AGTGGGGCCGTGCGGTGGGCCGGAGCTGGGCGGACGAACGGACAGACGGACAGACGGACGAACGGGCGGTTCCCCTGACAGGTTCCTAATCCATATTCCCCGGAAAGAGTGCATGGGCAAGGATGCTGCTGGACATTACTAGATATGATTCATTTGTTGTATTTTTCGCACCCACGAATACACGGGTTTATCAGTACTCAACATCCCTACACACCTATCCTAAGTGTCTATGACAATCACCAAGACACTGTTGCCCTATTCTACCAACACACACAGCTCATCGGACAGGATTGGTTGAGAGTATGCCTTATGGTGCAGGTGGATGACAGTGCCATGCGCAACTGCATCTCGTTGGCATGGTGGAAGAAGTATGGCCACTGCTTTGGCCTCCTAGTCCCATCCAAAACAAGACTCGGTGTTGCGAGGGGTTGAGAAATATGGCCATACAGTCAATGGTGGGGCGAGGTCTCAGTGGGTGGAGTGAGTGCATGTGCATGGTTCGAGATTTTCAAGTATAGCATTGCCTTCAATGTCTTGCTTGGCAAGCCATGGCTTCCCACTGTCCGCATTTCTCACAATTATGTGGCAGACAAGCTACGGATCTGCTCACAAGGGCGAGAGACGGTGTTGTGCAAACTGCGGAGAGGATTCAGAGCGCAGGCATGACTACAGACTCAGAGGAGCGGAGACTCCAGAGGGAGTGTGTGTGGCAACTGGGATCACAACAGAAGAGTGGGGAGCAGCGGAAATTGCTGAGGAGGTGTCAAGCAAGGGGAAATCGGGATTCGAAAATTGGATATAGGGTCGAAAAGTTTTTTTCAACCCGGAGCTGACCCCCCCCCTCCCCCCTCCTTCCATGAAGGGAAAGAGTTTCCCACCCTAGCGCCGGGCCGGCTGCCCCGCATCCTGCCGCTGCAATTCAACTCACTGCCTACCACTTTCCTTGGCACCGATCATGCTCAGCATTAGTATCTCATAAGTTTTGCTGATGAAGTAACCCATTTGAACTTCAACAACTGAAAAAATTCCGACCCCAGAAGCGGCCGTGCTTCGCTTAGATCACGGAAGACTCAGGCATAGAACCTCAATACTTTTGATCCCCTACTCTGTGTAACAGAGAAGGGTTCTGTAGGGCTGAATGACCATCAGTGCGCCAAATTGCTGCTACAGGCACGTGACTCAAACGTAATTATGATGTCAAATGTTGTATGATGTGACTCCAATTACGTTCTCCCTATAAATACTATGAGTACTATCCCCTACTCTGTGCAACAGAGAAGGGTTCTGTGGGGGTGAAATGTGATTCCATCCTCCAGCTCCGTCCAACCATCAATTCATCATGTGACTATGACATAAACTATGATGTGTTTGGAGCTGCTTGCTCCACTCCACTCGCGCTGCACTCGCACTTTTCTCTCCCCATCATGTGACTATGTCATAAACTATGATGTGGTTGAAGCTGCTTGCTCCACTCTACTCCACTCGTACTGTGCTCGCACTTTTCTCTCCCGGTCATGTGACTATGTCATAAACTATGATGTGGTTGAAGCCGCTTGCTCCACTCCACTCGCGCAGCGCTGATGCCAACATCCTCCTCACAGAGCCGAACAAAAGCAAGGGATCTCTCCACCCCAGCACACTTGAGGTCCTCAAGTGGGCCAGGAAAAACAACCGCTGCCCTACATTCCATACCTTCTGGATCAACAAAGGGCGGAAGAATAACCACAACAATATATGCCTTGAGCTGACTCTGAAGGAGATGTTGGGAATCACGCGCAGAGGGTTGGACATCAGGAAGGGGGAACATGGGGAGGATCAAGGGTTTTATCAAAGTTGAGGACGACTGAGTGTGCTGATAGAGTTTGGTTGGGAAAAGGCTGATCACCAAAACTTTTTTTAAACAAAGTTCCACATGTTTGGTCTTCATCAGACACAAATTTATTTAGATCATACTGCCAAAGTGTTTCCCGATAAATCTCAACCAATGCTGGCACTTTTGCAATCACTTTTTTGGTACAAAGACTACTCCAGTCTACCTGTCCTCTCATTGTCCCCGGAGCTCCCATATTTGGTCTTCATCACACACCAAAATTCCGGGTTTGATCTTTCTGCCAAAATGTTTCCCGAGAAATCTCGCCCAATGCTGGCACTTTTGCCCTCAATTTTTTTTGTACAAGCACTACTCATGCCCACCTTTCCTCTCATAAACACCAAAGTTCCCCATATTAACTCTTCATCACACACCAAAATTTCAAATTTTAATTGTACTGCCAAAATGTTTCCCAAGATATCTCGACCGATGCCGGCACTTTTGCCATCATTTTTTTAAAAATATGAGCACTACTTCAGCCTACCTTTCCTCTCGTCAAAACCAAAGTTCCCCATCTTCACTCTTCATCACACACTAAAATTCCAAATTTTTATTGTACCACCAAAATGTAACCCGAGAAATCTCAGCCGATGGTGGCACTTTTGCTCTCGCTGTTTTTTATTTTTATTTTTATTTTTTTGTACAAGCGGTAATTGTGCCCACCTTTCCTACCATCAGCACCAAAGTTCCCCCATATTCACTCTTCATAGCACACCAAAATTCCAATTTTTACTTGTACTTCCAAAATGTTTCCTGAGATATCTCGACCGATGCTGGCACGTTTGCTGTCACTTTTTTTCGTAGGAGCACTGCCCATGGCCACCTTTCCTCTCATCAACACCAAATTTCCCCATATTCACTCTTCATTGTACACCAAAATTCCAATTTTTAATTGTACCGCCAAAATGGTTCCCAAGATATCTCAACCGATGCTGGCACTTTTGCTGTTGCTTTTTTTGTATGAGCTCTGCTCCAGCCTACCTGTCCTCTCATTGACATCAAAGTTCCCCATATTCACTCTTCATAGCACATCAAAATTCCGATTTTTAATTGTACCACCAAAATGTTACCCAAGATATCTCGACCGATGCTGGCACTTTTGCCGTCGCTTTTTTTTATATGAGCACTACTCATGCCCACTGTTCCTATCATCAACATCAAAGTTCCCCATATTCACTCTTCATTGCACACCAAAATTCCAATTTTTAATTGCACTGCCAAAATGTTTGCCGAGATATCTCGACTGATGCTGGCACTTTTGCCGTCGCTTTTTTTTGTATGAGCATTACTCATGCCCACTGTTCCTATCATCAACACCAAAGTTCCCCATATTCACTCTTCATCGCACACCAAAATTCCAATTTTTCATTGCACCACCAAAATGTTTCCATGTGCAGGCTGCTGTGGCCATGCACAATGCCATGCTCGAAAAGGACCGCCTTTCCGGGCTTGTCATTGATGCAAGGATGCCTCTTCCTGTCAATTGAAGCATATGTGTAACAACTATGAACTTGAATTGAATCACAAATGACTTAGATTAAAGCTGCAAGTGAAGGAAGAGTAGGGGACTGGCGGCTTGCTGCTGCTACTGATATGCTTCCTAGAGGGCAGGATGAGTCTTTTTACAACTGAATAGCACCCCTAGGACACTCCATTTGCAATTTTGAAGCTCTGAATAATATGGACTAAAAGTTTTTTTCAGCCCATCGCAGCTAGAGGAGGAGTATGAACGAGTATGCTCACTTCACGCCCATACACCATGGGCAGAGACTAAATTCACTCAGTACCTTTCTGTAAAAGGCCTATTTTCCGCTATTTTGGCCTATTCTGGGCCGAAATGGCCATTTTGCGGGCAACACAGCGCCTTATTACCTGTATATTTTATATCAGTCAAAAGATAATATGATATGGGACATGTTGAAATTCAATTTGGGTGGTTCAAAATTTACTAGAAAAAATTATCTCTGCCACTGAAAAATCGGCATTTGCCAATCTCGGCCGGTTTGATGGTATATCACCGGACTTTGATCGCATTAAATGTGCTGGAATGTTGGCCTTGACTTGCGCATAATGCTCACACTTGAGTCTGGACTGAAATCTGCTATAATGCCCTGCAAATTGCAAAAAAGGTAGGTGACATTTCTTTTGCAGTGTTAGTGTAGAGTGGATTCTGACTGGATTCCGATGTGATTAAGTTCATGATGGGATTCACAGACAATAATCCACCTCCAAATTTGCTTTGACTTCCCCTATCATCACACTTCACAGGCGAGACCTTTGTAGTGCTATAAACATAATCCCAATATTCAGCCACTTTGTTCCCGCAGCCCATTTCGCTGGTTATATTCTTTTCCTATGTGCTGCTGCCTTTCTAGTCAGAATCAGCGACGGTTCCTAGATTCTTGATATCATGGTACTTGACTCAAGTCAAGTCAAGCCTATACAGCTTGTGAGTTTTCACTGAAGTGTTCGGAAGCTGCACCCTGATTCTCCCTTGGCATCCGTAACTGCAGCCATAGATTCGCTGTTCAAGTCTTGTTTGTGTCCCTTTCTTTTTCTCGGATATCGCTTTCTCGCTCACCGAGTCACTCTACCTGAGGACCGTCCGACCAACTTGACGTCCATTCAGATCTTCACCCATATGCCATGCTCATTTGCTTAAAATTGGCTTGCTTCGTGTTTCGGATTGTCCTCACACACAACACAAGGAAATTCGGCATCCATACCACAGAAGCTGAGACAACAGCTTGAACTTGACGCCATTAACACGCACATCAATGGACTAGTACTCACCCGCGTAGCGTCTAGTTGTGACCAGCAACGGGTTTACATTGATAGAAGGCAACTACATTCTATTTTTTAGGGCCCGGGAGAGGACCGGGAATGGGCTGAAAAATATCATCATCCACAAGCTCCACCGGCGCTTTCCCCCACAGACATTTGTACGCCGCAAGTACATCCGTCTCAAGATTCGAGACAACTACAGCGGGACCACGCTTCCCCCTGGAGTCGATTTCCAGCTTGCCGCTCTTGACAATTGGTATCGCGATGTCAGTGATCAGCTCCACCGTGTCGGCTGCCTTGTACACCTTATCTAGCCAAATGCCGCTAACCTTTTTGACAAAGTCCGCCATGGAACCGTCCCCGTCGTTGACGAGCACAAGTTGGAAGCAGTCTTCGAGCACCTCGGTGTCGTAGACCCTGGGGCACGCCTCCTCGAGAATGCTGTCCTGGTAATACACCCTGCACGCCGGGTCGCACTCCGCCGTCCGGAGCCCAGCACGTGTGTTCGTGTGCCGCATGCGCTCCGCCCAAACCCGTTCGATGGATCTGATGATACGCCCTGTGGCGCCTTTGCGAACGATGACTATAAGCGACGGGTCGCGGAGGCATGCGTTCACAAACACCGACAACATGGGGTCGGACAGCGAGAGCCCTGCGCAGAGTACGTAGCTGATGGAAGTTTCTTCCCAGTGCGGCGCGCCATTGTATACGTAGTTGTACTTGCTCACAACAGAGCGAGGGGGGAAAACGTCGATACTGTTGGGGATGAAGCCGCAGAGACTCAGAACCTTCGAGCCGTTGTAGGCAATCTCATATTTGAGGTTCGACTGGCTCAGGCCGTTTATGTTGAGAACGACGAAGCGCGTTAGAGCGACGATCTCGTCCACCTGCTAAAAGCTAGATATTTTCAACTGTGGAGGGTCGCGCAGGAACATACCGTTTTGCATACTCGGCGGACGCACGAGTAGCATTGGAATAGCACCGTCATATAGCCCCACACATGGAACGGGAATGATATTCCGCTGAGGACCTTATACACGCGGCCGCCAAGGACCGTCACGTATTCGCCTGGACCGTCTTTTGGACGAAGAACGTCATCTAAGGCAAGTCAGAGATAAACCAAACTTCCCATTATTATATCACCTATTGCAGCACGAACTTCGTGGACATATAGATGGCGAATCGCACTCCAAAGCTTCTCGACTATCTGCACGTCGAGGGAAGTATCCGTGAGCAGGGTCGTCACGGTCTTGTAGTTCTGTGTGATGACCAGCAGCTTCGCGTCAGTGTAGATGGCGCGCCGCACGCAGGCGTGAATGACATCGATGCGTTCACTGTAGAACTTGGGCTTTGCTAGGGCGCAATAGCGGGCAAGGCGCGTTCTGATCTTTTCCCAGAGCAAGTTGCATCTGGAACAACGTTGGCGTGAACGTAACGATTATCTGGTAAACGTACTTTTCACGGAGCGCCACATCCAGCGGGTCTTCAATGTCGACTACGTCTGTGGGACAGCGACGTGATCTGGATGTTGCAGAGAGCAGGGCATCGTCGTGACCAGAACAGTCTTCTTGCGTTGGTTCCGATTGATCCGCCTGCAATTCGAGAACCCAGAGCGCGTTCTGTGCTTTCAGGAGCAGAGCACATGCCCGCTGCTCGACGTCAGCCAGAAGAGCTTCGATCTTGTACAGCTGTTTGACGAGGGCGTGCCAGAAGGTCTTGTAGCCGAAATGCTATAATAAACAAAATACGGTCGTTGCCGCACACAACGCCCCTATTGTCAGGTGTGATTTGGGGATGACGGGGCGAGATAACACACCCAAAGAAGCGCTCCGTAAAATACGCGCGGGCATTGATACAGCTAGGAAAGACGACCGGCACACGAGAGTAGTGGATGGGCTATGTCTTACCGATTCAATAGCTGGTACTTCACCAGTAAGGTCTTATTCCACGCCCTGATCGTCTCCAAAGATGTACACACCTTGATTGCGCCAGCGCCATGGCATATACTATGCTCTGAAAATGCGTCCAACGCGGTGTGATGTGCCTTATGGTTTATATACAGCTTTATGCGCTCCTACCATCCGACGTCAACGACGCGAAAATCGCGTCCAATCGACCCACCTCGTCGTGGCGTGGACACCACTTCGAGTCTTCTTTGGTTTTTGCATTACAAGGCTGAGGCATCCAAAGCAGCGCAGAATCGGAATCCTTCTTGTTCTTGGGCATTTTCGGTGGTGAGTGGAAAGAGGAGCCTCGAAAAAGTTGATCTGCACATGGGATCAGTGGCTGTGTTCCGCCTACTTTCGTCAAGGCGTTCACGATTGCACACTCTCCTGGCCCTCTTCGTGTCCAGCGTTTAGGTAAAGGGATTTGAATCGCGACGCTGCCCATTTACACGCGTGAACCTCAACATGACAACCGCCGAGTCGCTGGTACGTTTTGCACCCGTGGCGCGTGCGGCGCGCGACCAGGGCTGCGTGTGCGGGGGTATGTGAGCGTCGTCATCGCGTGTCCCTCCACCGGCCAGGTCAACTACGTGCGCGTGCGGGACGTCGCGAAGGAGCTCATTGACATGGGATCCTCGGCGACACCGTTGGGATGGGCACGCCGGCGCAGGTGTCTGTCGACGGGCAAAGGTGCATGCGACTCTGCTCTCTCCCGATCCACCTTCTCGGTTTCGCACTCTCCTCCTAATCCGTTGCTATATATCCTGCTCTCCCCTCCTACGCCGTTCATACACCCTTGCTTCCCTCCCTCTCTTTGTCAATTACAATCTCTCCTCCCTTTTCTCTTGATCATCTAGCTAACCCTCACCAGAGACGGCACCAGCTACTACGAATACGAGTCGGACGCGCTCTCGGAGCACAAATCCTTCGACCCGCAGTGCGGCCCCGGGCTGCGCTTCCTGCCACGCCGCGCGCTCGTATCCGTGCGCTGCCTTCAAGAGGGGAGGAGGCACGCGTACTCGCTTCCTTGGAGATGACGGAACGGCACGAACTTGGGTCGTACATAGACAAGGTGCGTCTGCACTCGCTGAGCCCCTGCCCGTTCTCAATGTCCGCCTCAGTGCCGCAGATCAAGTGGCAGGTGCGGTAGAAACACCATTACCTCCCTCCCTCTCGCTCAACATCTGTCGCGTACGGCTACCAAGGCGCGCGTCCGCGGAGCACCGCACCACACTACCTGTCCGCACGACGACTCACCGCCCGACCCTGGCGGCGCCTCGCCTCGCCTCGCCTCGCGGAACTCAGGTACGTCCGTACTCACGTATCTACTTGACTGATTGCATTTATACCAGAAAACAGCCACGTCCCAGCCCGCCGAAAAAAAAATCACTACGTGGGACAGTCGGCGTGCGGTGCGCATATATCTTCCTTATTGTCGGCTGCGCGCACTCACGGTCTTCATAATAGTATTAGCACGCTGCAATCGCGTGCCCGCACGCCGACGACGCCCGTTGCGCGTCGACAATGACTCGTCGGTGGGTGCGCGGACGCGATCGGGAGGCAGCTCGGACGGCTGCCCTGCGTCGGCCCCGCGCGTGATATCCCGTGCGCGATGTCCCGACGCAAGTGCGTGCGCTCGCTCGCTCCTAGTCGTCTGTCGGAATCGCAGGCGGTGGGTGTGTCGATTCTGAGTCGGCACCAAGCGCGATGTGCGCCGCGGCTCGTCCTGTGTCCTGTGTCCTGCATGTAGACCATCCTTACATCGGAATCAATTCAATTTCAAGCATGTTTCAAATGCTATTCACCCACGCGATGTTTTTGAATTTGTTTTGCGCCTGTTTCGCTCGAAGAAGCTCGGGGGAATGCACGCAACAGAATAAGTATCAAGGGATTTCGAGTCCTCGAGTATCCTAAGAGAACGTCTGCAAGTCGTTGACCTGGGTGTTTGTAGTGGTAGAAAAGTCCTCACCTCACATGAGTGCCACTCCAATTTTCCAAAAAAGGCAACCCCTCATGATTTCTCGAAGTCGCATCCAAAAGTACATACTAAGTAGGGATACACGAAGATGAGTCACGTCGGCAATTCTCGGTGGTTACGCGCGCGTCCGCCATAAGCAATACAGAGTATAAGTCCGATATATCAAATAGTCCGTTGGTATCGAGTCAAAAGTCAAATCCGAATGCGCCAACAAGGACGCGAACGCGACGAGGAGCGTTCGGTCACGTCTACGTCCACATCATCCCGCCCAACATGCATCCCACCCCCGCCCTAACGCCCACCAGCGCATTCCTGCTGACAAGGCTCACCGCTCCCGTCTTCCCACCCGCGCTCCCAGTCGCTCCACTCCCACTTCCGCTCCCGGCTGCACCAGGGTGCGCCCGAGGGCGAGCTGGGGCTGGTGTTGCATTGCTTGAGGACGGTGGAGGGCGAGTCGGTGACGGAGGGGTTGGCGGTGACGTTGCCGGAGAAGTCGCAGGCGGAGGCTTGGCGCGCGTTGGGCTCGTAGTATTGAGAGAAGGCGTAGGAGAGCTTGGTTACTGTGGGTGGGTTAGCGGGGGTAGGGGAGGAGGGCGAGCAGGAGGGCATAATGGCGGCAAAGGAGGGAGGAGGAAGGAAGGTGATGGCCACGGGCGGACGATGAGGAAGGAAGGGGGAGGTGGGAGCGCGGCGAGAGAGGAAGCACGAGGAAGCGCACGCGGGGACGGAGGAGGGTAAACGAGGACGTGGGCGAGAGGTGGAGGGAGGGCAGTCACGAGAACGAGGTGTGGAAGGATAGATCGAAGAACAGAGGAAGGAGGAGGGGCAAACGTGCGGGGGAAACGCATAAGCGTGCGTAGAGCGAGTCGAGGATCGGATGGTCCGAGTCGGAATCGCAGGGGAGCGGTGCAGGCACGTGGATAGCAGCACAGAAGAAGCGGAAAACTCACCCAGATCACACTCCGCAACGCCGCCATACACCCCGCCCTAATATCCGCATAGCTGCCGCCCACACCTGGCAGCAAACCACAGACCGTGTCCGTCAGGCTCCCCACCACCGCGCTGAAATCGCCATTCGGGGGATCTGTGATAGTATGCGTTAACGGGGCACTCGCGAGTACGATTATCGAAGGAAGTGTAAGGGGAATGGATAGCGCGCCAAGGGGGCACTTAGCTCACTCAGCGTCTGAGCATGCTTGGCTTAAACTCGACGAACGCCCGCTTACCTTGAAAGTACATCCAAGCTTGGCCGTCAAACACCACACGCCGCCTCATTCGGCGGGCGTAGTGGGGAAGGTCGCTTTGGCGTCTGCGCGACGAGGTCATTAAAGTCCCCGTTGGTGGGGACGCTGGTGTTGCCGAACGATGCCAAATTCGTGGCCCTGGTTTTGAGCGGAGAAGTAGGAGAAGGCGAGGACGCCAAATCAGATGTCGGACATGAAGGTGGCGAAGAGGGTGCCGACCTGTGGAGTGTAAGAATGTATGTGCGAAGAGGGTAGGCGAGATGAGGAGGGGGTGAGAAGGAGGAAAATGTGAGGAATGAGGAAGAGGGAAGTGCACGAGGGAGAGAGAGAGCGAGTACACACCTCATTCCACGACCGCATGCCGCTCAGTTCTCGGAGCCGAATTCGGAGCTGAAAAAAAGAAAAAGTGTCAGTACGCGTTCACAGAGAAGGGCAGGGAGAGGGAGAGGGAGAGGACTCCCGCCCGATAAGGATACACAGCGCGTCCGACGGCCTCATCGCGCGAGCAAGCGCCAAAGCAGCTGCCCGGCAAGGTACAGCCATCCGTGGGCACACCAACGCAGGAATGCCGCACACCGATTTTCTTCAGCGCCCGCACACCGCACGCCGAAACCACATCGGGCATCGCCCAGCTTCGTGTGCTTATTCCCTGCACTGCGCGCTCGGGTCTGTCGCTTCCACTTCTCGCAAATGACACTGCCTTTCCATCCACATCCGCCTCTGATACAGCGCGCATCCGCCTCCATCCGCGAGTGCCTCGCCAAGCACGCGTGCCAGCTCCCCGACACTCCCTGACCCCTCTTCGCCCGCGAAGTGCGTAACGGTCTCAGGCGGTGGTGTACGCCCCGAGTAAAATCCATATCTACCCTCCTCCTCCTGCGCTCCTCCTCGCGCGCAATGACGACGCTTTGTCCGCGACGCACTCGTCCCTCCGCCCACCGTCTATAGACGACACACGGCGCGCTATCCGCGCCGCTGGACCACCCCCAACGCGGCGGCGATCCTATCCCCCTTATACACGGACTGCGCACGAGGCGTTCCCGGCACGAATCCGTCGCGCGGCACATACACGCCACGGTCCCGCCACCTCATCATCGTCCTCGCAATCCGCTGTGCACATCGTGCCGAGGCTCTGCACCAACCGTCTCTTCCTTCATCCCCACCCTTTTTCGATGCTAAGAGCGAGAGAGAGGAAAGGAAAGACTAACAATCACCCTGCGTCTGATGCGCAATACCCTTGAAGAAAAAGCGCTAGCCGTCCTCGGCGGAGAGGTACCGCCCCACGCGCGAGATCGTCGTCGCTGCCAGGATCCCGAATGTATTCAGCCTCGTCGTGGTCTTGCTCTTCACTTCTTCGGTTGTCCTCGAGCGAGGGGAAGGGAAAGGAAGGGAAGAAAGGAGGGTAAATCTAGGGGGGCAACTTGTTTGGCTTGAGAGATTACAGGACGAGAAACGCCGAGATGAAAGGGCGAGAGTTGGAGAAGAACGCAAGAGCAAGAAGAGGTGGCGTGATTTGAGCATCCGCTGACATTGGCTTCTTCGGCTTCTTCGGCCGGATGGCTCCGCGATGGATAGGGTGTCTCGTGAATACTGCCAATATTGCAATGAATGGGAAAAATGCGGCGCTCCCTTTTTAAAATCACTGAGCGACTCTGTCTGAACCCTTTTAAACTCCGCCATCAGTGCCGGCGCCGCTTGCCGCAATGCTTCCACCACTCTCATCCATACATTAAAAGGTCTGTCTCGGTAACCCAGCCATTTCCGGTGCGATCTCCGTGATTGACGTCGGAGAATGAAAAAGAGAGTGCAGAGATCACACCGGAACGTCTGGGGCACTTCGTATAGCAACCCCCACCATCGCGTCACAAATGGCGGGCTAAGCGAGTGATGGCCCCGCCATTTGTGACGCGATGGTGGGGGTTGCCATACCAAATGCCCCAGACGTTCTAGCGACAATCTCTGCACTTTTTTTTCGATCTCCGACGTCAATCACGGTGCAGTCCGGATTGTCACGAGAACGGCTGGGTTACCGAGACAGTTAAAAGGTATATACTTATTACATCGTGAATTCTCACCGGATGGAATCAGATGCAACAGCCGAGGCCGCCGAGCAACTACTTGTCTCAATTAGGAAAGTCATGCAGGATATGTCAAAACGTCAGCGGCGTGGCAGTGAATCCACCTTGTCCGCAACGCGGTATCCACGCTGCACACCCAGCCCTTTACTGGTCGACTCCATCGAGATAATGTCTCCCCGGGCTAGGGAATCCCACACAGTTACCCATATAAACATGGGTGAGTGGCAACTTGCGAGTTTGATAAGGATATTGACTTTCGGCTTTGTCTTTTCTAGGCGGGGTAGGAGGCAAGGGTGGAGCAGGCGGCAATCAAGGCGGAGGCGGCGGATTCGGCGAAGGTCCCAGCATCTATTATGATGTGGAAGCAGAGAACTTCACCACGTAAGTGGTCTCGTCCCTGGCTTCTGATGCTGTTTCTCACAGCAAGTAGCTTTAACTTTTATGGTACAGGACCGGAACAACAGCAACAAATGAACTGTGAGTGCTGATAGAGACATTCTGTCAATTCTGACAATCGTTTAGCATCAGAAATCAAACAATCCAACACTGCTTTGGCACTTGTCAGATGTCCTCCTCCCTCCCAGATATTCCAGGGTCAGCAAGATATTCTTGAAAAAATGGATACATACTTCTCGAAGAACCCTAGGCAAAGACATACATATGTTCTCCACGGCCTGGGTGGCTCTGGAAAAACACAGATAGCTCTGAAATTTCTGGACATGACTAACAGCTATGAAACACCCAGGTAAACATTGTCACATAATGAATGGTTTAACACCACTGACTGCTTTACCTAGGTTTACAAAACAGTTTTTCATTAATGCCAGCTCTCGCCAAACTCTTGATACAGCCTTCACAAATATAGCTATTTCTCAAAGAATTGGGAAAACCTCGGAAGATGGATCACAATGGCTGATCTCTCAGATGGAGGAGTGGATGTTGGTCTTTGACAATGCAGATGATCCAAGCATTGATCTCTTTGCCTTTTTCCCAAGATGCGCACATGGAAACATTATTATCACCTCACGAAATCCACAGCTAGCCACATATGGACCCAGGTCACATTCCAGAGTTGGGGACCTGGATGAGATGAATGCAATAGATCTCCTCTTACTGAGGGCTGCCAAGGATAAAACCATTGAAACCACTCAGTGGGCTTCAGAGATTGTCAAGGTACTTCATTTACAAAGCTGTCTGAAGTGAATGTTCATTGATTGGGCCTGCACAGGAACTTTCCTGTCTGCCCCTGGCAATTATCCAGGCTGGCGCTTACATCTCCAAGTTCAATTGTCTCCATCAATATCTCTCCCTCTACAGACAGAATCATGCCAAGATACTGAGGGAGCATCCTATACAGTCCCAGGATGACTATAGATGGACTGTGTATACAACCTGGCAAATTAGCTTCAAGCAGCTGAGCAATGCAGCAGCACAGTTTCTGCAACTCTGCTCATTGCTGCATTATGATAGCATTCCAGAGGCAATTTTTGAGCTGGCAGCTGCATGGATGATTGATGCTGATGGGCAGGAAGCTCAAACTCTCTTAGAAGCTGGGAGATTCCTTCATAACTTCTTGTCAGATTCAGGCACCTGGGACCAGCAATGCCTCACAGATATAGTTGCTGAAATTCAAGGATATTCTCTCATTGAGAGGAATGATACTAGGAATACACTGTCCATTCATCCACTTGTGCACTCGTGGTGCCAGGATACTCTGGATAATGAACCAATAGCTCGAGAATGCATGACAGATATCATAGGGATGTCAGTCCGGCTCTCAGAAGATGCCTACCTACTCAGAATTAGGTTAATGTCTCATATAGACTGCCTCATCAAAAACCCTGCAACTATCAAGTCCATGTTCCGGAATAAGTATGCTCGTATATATTTTGACTCAGGTAGGTTCAAAGAAGCAGAGTCTTTGGAGGCTGTAGTGCTGGAAAAGCGGAAGCAGCTCTTTGGAGCAGATCATCCGGACACCCTGTGGGCTATGGCAAATCTGGCTGCCACATACCTCCAACTTGGAAGATACCAAGATGCAGAGCCACTTGAAGGAACTGTGCTTGAGAAGCGGAAGCAGCTCCTTGGAGCAGACCATCTAGACACCCTGTTGGCTATGGCAAATCTAGCTGCCACATACCGCCAACTTGGAAGGTACCAAGAGGCAGAGCCACTTGAAGGAACTGTGCTTGAGAAGCGGAAGCAGCTCCTTGGAGCAGACCATCCAGACACCCTGTTGGCTATGGCAAATATAGCTGCCACATATTACCAACTTGGAAGATACCAAGAGGCAGAGTCACTTGAAGGAACTGTGCTGGAGAAGCGGAAGCAGCTCCTTGGAGCAGACCATCCACACACTCTGTCAGCTATGGCAAATCTAGCTGCCACATACCGCCAACTTGGAAGGTACCGAGAGGCAGAGCCACTTGAAGGAACTGTGCTTGAGAAGCGGAAGCAGCTCCTTGGAGCAGAACATCTAGACACCCTGCGAGCTATGGCAAATCTGGCTGCCACATACTACCAACTTGGAAGATACCAAGAGGCAGAGCCACTTGAAGGCACTGTGCTGGAGAAGCAGAAGCAGCTCCTTGGAGAAGACCATCCAAACACCCTGTTGGCTATGGGAAATCTGGCTGGTACATACCGCCAACTTGGAAGGTACCGAGAGGCAGAGCCACTTGATGGCACTGTGCTGGAGAAGCGGAAGCAGCTCCTTGGAGCTGACCATCCACATACCCTGTCAGCTATGGGAAATCTGGCCACCACATACCGCCAACTTAGAAGGTACCGAGAGGCAGAGCCACTTGAAGGAACTGTGCTGGAGAAGCGGAAGCAGCGCCTTGGAGCAGACCATCCAGACACCCTGTCAGCTATGGCAAATCTGGCTGGCACATACTACCAACTTGGAAGATACCAAGAGGCAGAGCCACTTGAAGGAACTGTCCTTGAGAAGCGGAAGCAGCTCCTTGGAGCAGACCATCCAGACACCCTGTCGGCTATGGCAAATCTGGCTGGCACATACCGCCAACTTGGAAGGTACCAAGAGGCAGAGCCTCTTGAAGGAATTGTGCTGGAGAAGCGAAAGCAGCACCTTGGAGCAGACCATCTAGACACCCTGCAGGCTATGGCAAATCTGGCTAACACATACTACCAACTTGGAAGATATCAAGAGGCAGAGCCACTTGAAGGAACTGTGCTGGAGAAGCGGAAGCAGCTCCTTGGAGAAGACCATCCAAACACCCTGTTGGCTATGGGAAATCTGGCTGGTACATACCGCCAACTTGGAAGGTACCAAGAGGCAGAGCCACTTGAAGGAACTGTGCTGGAGAAGCGGAAGCAGCTCCTTGGAGCAGACCATCCACACACCCTGTTTGCTATGGCAAATCTGGCTGCCACATACAGCCAACTTGGAAGGTACCAAGAGGCAGAACCACTTCAAAGAACTGTGCTGGAGGAGCGGAGGCAGCTCCTTGGAGCAGACCATCCAGACACCCTGTCAGCTATGGCAAATCTGGCTGCCACATACTGCCAACTTGGAAGGTACCAAGAGGCAGAGAATCTCCAACTTAGCCTCCAAGCAGAGGATGATGTACTGTCACAATTTGACCCTCAACTCATTCCATCATCCATTGTAGTACCAACACACAAGCCCATGATCTTAGCACTCATAGAGAAGATGAATATGTCAAAGCCAAGAGAGGAGATTGAGTCAGACATTGACTAGAACAGAATGCCTGGGCAAAACATCATAAGTGATGTCATGGTGATGTCATACCACACTGGAAACTTATGGGTAAGAAGGACATGTTACTACAGAGTGTTTCCCATGCTGCTACAGAATGTTTTACACACCTATTATGCACACATTTACAGCCGTTTGCAAAATTGATGACAGTCGGCGTGATTTGAAAACATTTTGAGTTCTCCGTGTTCTGAGCTCGTTTTCGCGCCTCTGAATGCTTTTCTGACATTTTTGATGGTACAAACCGTGTTTTCATAGGCTAAAGTACCCTACAGTGGACTTGAATCAGTGAAAACGGTGCAATAGAGAATCGGGCCTTTCGGCGCCGCATCAGCCGGGCTTGTTACATACGTGCGAACCTTGCTCGCTTCATTCTCGCTTCATCGTCCCTTTCTCCCTCTATCGTTTGTGCCACACTCGTTAAAGCTTACAAACTCTTCTCTATCGTGTACACACGCCATTCATCATGCCCGGCCGCGTTGTCCATCATCAGGTCAAATTGGCCGCGATGAACCTCTTCGAGCAGAACATCTTACCACTCGACGATATTCTGGAGATTGTCGGTTTCTCCGAGTCGACATTCTGGCGCACACGGAAGCTCTGGCGGACAACGGGATGGGTAGAGAAGGCCAAGAGTACTACCTCAGGACACCGTCGGATTCTCCAGCGAGATGACCTCGATTACATCATGAATTTGGTCAAACTGCGGCCAGATTGGTTTCTTGACGAGATGCTGAACCTACTGAAGCACAATCAATACATATCCGTGCATTTCACCACTATCTTCCGCAAATTGGAGCGTCTCGGGATGTCACGCAAGAAGCTGAAGAAGATAGCTGCGGAGCGCAATGAGAAGGTTCGGATGGATTTCATGCGCAGGATGGCTGAATATCCGGCGGACTACCTTGGCTTTCTCGACGAGATGTCCAAGAACAACCGCACGTACAGCCGTGGATATGGTAGATCAAAGAAGGGACAACGAGCGAAAAAGAAAGAGAAACTTGTGCGAGGGACACAACTGACGGGGACGGGCCTCCTCACCGTCGACGGGATGATGGCGAACTGCGTGGTCGAGGGCTCGATGAAGAGGGTTGATTAACTGGACTTCATTGAACACGAAGTTGTACGTCCTCTCTCCATCTTCTTTTTCTTGTTACATGATCTCACATTTGACTGTCGACAGATGCCTCTTACTACCCCCTTCCCTGGTCCATTGTCGGTCCTGGTTATGGACAATGCACGCATTCACCATGGAGAAGAGATCCTGGAACTGGCTGAGCGCTTTCGTATGTGCTTTATGTCTTTTCAACACACGCACTCATTCCTTTCTACGTATTTAGGTGTCCGTATTGAATTCTTGCCTCCTTACTCCCCAGACTTCAACCCGATCGAAGAGGCGTTTTCGAAAATCAAGGCCTTCATCCGTCGTCATTCGGATCTCTTCTCCGCATCCACCGGTGCCGGCCTTATCTTCGGCATGAAAATTGCGATGGAAATAATCACACCATCGGACGCCGAAGGTTATTTCATGCATGCGGGTTACTTCTAGTTATACTCTTGTAATGAATTGATTCTATTGATGATTAAAATCAAGAGAGGTGTGAAGCATAGCGAGTAAGTGACCATCGGTAATTGATGGGAAGAAAAACGTCGAGAAACCAAACCGTGAGCCTCATCGGGGGAGGTTTATAGAATTCCTGAGAAAATTCCAGCATTTCAGAAATCTCTTTGATACCCAACTGGCGCCTTTGTTAGGGCCAGCACGGCTGAATTCACCAAGGGAGTAAGTGATCACCATGATCTCTGTGATCTCTAAATTGACTCGTTTTCCACAGTTCAATTGGCCTCGTGGAGTTGATCAAGAAAGTTATTTGTCGAGTCACAATCAGTACATGTTGAGAATGTGGACTGCAAAAGGGAAAGCAGTGTGTGTAAGGCTAAGCAACAGAATGGTTGTACGTGTGATGCGATGCGGCGGTATCATTATGCGAGGGGAAACTTGAGCTGCGAGAGAGAAGACATTCAGTATGTAAGCGTGATCAAGAAATGGATGTGCGATGCGAAGAAAGCTTGGGAAGAGTCTGTCGAGAGAAATACTGTCCTCTACGTCGCCGCCACCGCCCACTCCGTAACCGCCTCTCTCAACTCCGCAATCTCGCCGGGGAGGAAATGGATAAGCGGGTGGTCTTTGAGCTCGATGAATCTGAACACTGCCGTTGTCCGATAACCATTTGTGACGAATTTTTCTGCAATGGCATCGTCGAGGTTTGTAGTAGCGCAAAACATTGTGATTGGCATCTGGGGGCCGACGGTCGTCCCCGCTGGCAGCAGCATAAGCTGCGGCTCGTGAAGCCCAGCAATCGGAGCAGGCTGAGGTGCTGCGGGGGCGGGGGCGGCAGCTGCAGGACGAAACAAATCGATAAGACCGTCTGGGATTGTGAAATTATTATGGATTGTGGGGCCCGTCGCAGTCGAGGCTTGGTTTGCAGCTGCCATGGCGACACGATGTTGAAGTAAGGACTTGGAAGCAAGACCGGAATTCCCATTGCAACTGAAAATAGCGTGATTGGGCGGTGTTTCATCATCGCCATTGCCGTTTGCCTGCGAGACATCATTCACGGATCTATCACCAAAATGAGGAAGACCGGTACATACCCAAGCAGCTGCCCACATGTTGAAATGTGGATGGCCCAGTGCTAAATGTTTTCCATCTTCCGGAGACGGCCAACAAAAGTCGCTGCCATCGTTGTCGTGACAGGTATATTTCGTGCGCAATAGGGCAATCTTCACATTGATTTCGGTGTTTATGGGAGAAATGTCGTTCTCCGAGGGCACCTAAAAAGCTTAGCGTACTGCCCGTCACTACTTATATGCATGCCCATACCTTACTTTTCTTCCCTGGTTTCTTCTTGCCGCTGGCCTTCTCCTCCTCGACATCCGATTTAGATGCTGTCTTGGCCTAAGCATGGTTAGGTAAAGAAACAATAAAGCATGAGAAATAAACCTCGAGGTAGCTGATAGCGATATTGGCAGATGGGTTTTGTCCGCGCAACGCCGACACAACCATATGTTTGTATGCATCTTCATCATCCAAAGAAACATAATTGACAACTTGGCGCGGAACCTGGAACTTGATTTCGAGTTCGTCGACGTCGGGCGGCACCCCAATCTTAGCTAACTTGCAGAATTTGACAAGCAGCTTTTGCTCAAAATGATCGAACGAGATATTGTCAAGAAGCTTGAGGATGGAGGATCCCTTGGGCTGGGGTTTCTTGCCAAGTTTTGACATGTCTGAGGTCGCAAAGAAGTTTATGTTGTAAATTATTTCGGTGGGCGGCACAGGCTCTTTCATTCGGTATCATAAGATGACGCAGTAGAAGGGACACTATGAGAATGGGATGAATAAATACCTGGTGCAGCCTTACGGCGCTTAGCGGGACGCTCCTCCTCACTTCCATTCTCCTCCTGCTCCTCGTCTTGCTCCTCCTGCTCCTCCTGCTCCCGCCGCTCTTCATCCTCGATCTCGTAATCACGCAGTTCATACTCGCTGTCATCATCTAGCGTCTTGGTCATGGGCTCCGGGCTGGGAGATGTCGCAGAGGTGGCGCTGCTCTTGCACACGCGAGAGGATTTGGATGACGAGGAAGAGGGGGAAGACGAGGAACTGGCAGTTTTTTTGGGTTTGGGTGGAACGGCCTTCTGCTTCGGTTTGGGTTTGGGTTTTGCAGGTATTGCCTGCGGACTTTCCGAGGAGGGCAGACCACGTCCGCTCGGTTTCGAGACCCTAGAAGAGGCGTGGTGGGTAGACATTGTGCAAGCGACGATGAGAGATGAATGAAGCGAGCAAGGTTCGCACGTATGTAACGCGCAGTTGATGTGGCGCCGAAACAGCTGATCTTCTACTGAACCGTTTTCACTGATTCCAGTGCCCTGTAGGGTACTTTAGCCTATGAAAACACGGTTTGCACCATCAAAAATGTCGGAAAAGCATTCGGAGGCACGAAAACGAGCTCAGAACACGAGAACTCCAAATGTTTTGAAATGTTTTGAAATCATGCCGACTGTCATCAATTTTGCAAACGGCTGTAAGGCTTATACTTAGCCACAGTTCACACTGTTCTTGTACAGTATAAAGTATAATATAGTAGTTAGCCTTTTATCACATCATTTTACAAGCTACATCCTGACTGGCCTGGAGGAAAGATGATTAACAATTACGAGTTCCACTGTGACAACCCTCAGGTCAGTGCATGCCCTCCTAACGGAGAGCGCTACATCTGTACCAGTCCCCAACATCTCGTGCAGGACTGTCCACACTACAGTACTTGGCTCCACTTGCATCAGGCAATATTGATAGATGTGGACTTGGATCCAGACGAAGGAGAGAGAGAGGTTGGAATATGTAGCCATGATCATCAAGTCCCAAATTGCATTGTCCCGCCCTTCCTCGAGTAAGGATTCTAAGAGTTCAGAGGAAGAGAAGTCCCCATGGAGGAAGCGCCTGGGCTCGTGCCTATGGCTGCTGATCCCACTCTCTTTGAGAGTCTGAAGGAAGCATTCATAGTAGTAGAAGTGTCTACCACCAACAAGCAAGTTTACTTGCCTCACTATGGAATGAACAGGAAGCCTCCCAAGCTGCAAGACAAGGGGAAGGTCATGAAGGATAACAACTCCCCTGTCTTTCCCCGTAGAGTGTGTCAGAAAACTGTTCCTCAACCCTATGTGGGGTTTTGATACATTACATTGCTCTTGGCTGAACAGCACATGATGTATCCAGTGCTCTGCCCTGAACACCAGTCATGTATCCAGAGCAGAACATTTTGGGAAATGGGCCAAAAGTGCACATGCGCAGTTGCTTCTCCTCCCATTGCTGCTTGGCGCGTGGTGGTGCTCATCCCGCCCTGCCCAAAATGGCAGCCCTCCCTTCCATCACCAAAAGTGGGAGAAACATATAATGTCATATGTTGCCTTATTAGGCTTGTCAGGCATATCACGGTCATCGGCGTGATGTAAAATTCATTGTGGCGTATCTGAGATCTAAGTGTGAGACAAGGGCCCATTATCGTGATGAAGGTGCATCTTCCTGATGTATTGCTGTCAGGCTGGAGCAACATGTAAGGGCTCAAATGAACATATTATTTTGCTTACACAGGCCATGGAATTCATATTCCATACAAATATGGAGGACTAAATTTTCAATCCTATTGAGCATGCGAAAACAGGAGGAATTGCCCCAAGTGCCCCGAGTTAGAGGAGGAGCACATATATATCTCCCCCTCTAATATGTGGGATTAGTTGGGTTCCTCAGGTGATAAGATAACTCGTTTCACAATAAGGACAATAAAGGAAAGCATGTGGAGCATAGTGCATAAGGACATAGGATTTGATGGTAAGTCAGATGACTGATGAAAACCATTGGATATGACACCACATGGACTTAGTGTCGTGTGGTAAGTCAAGGAAGTTCTTTGAGACTTTCGAGGCGGGAGCCGGAAGATGGAAGGTGGAAGCTGGAGGACCAGATGTTCGGATGTGAATCCAGAAGTGGCAGAGAATGCTGGAAGTGAGGCCGGAGGTGGCTGGGAGTTGTCCTGGAGTTGCACGGGCGTTGAAAGACAGTCACTCCTAGTGCGGATGGATCACGTTTGAGAAAGGTTCATGAAGATAACTTCTATAAAACCAAACCCTAACCAAAACCACTCAACAACACCTTCCTTAATAGGAATGATAGTTTAAGTTCGGGGGTGTAGACCGAGTATTAGGTCAAATAGCCAAGTGCATGCAGGTTTCAACTGTTCGAGGAAGTCGTGTAGTTGAGCGTGGTGTGTTTTGTTGGTTTGCGGAGCGCTTTCCTTTGTTCACGGATGAATGTAGGTTGTTTAATATAAGAAACAGACTCAACGGTCTGGTGTGGTTTGTTCCGAGGAATGGGCTTTTGCTAACACGTTGACTTAACAAGCACACAACAGTGGTTTGCAGACACAGGGGCACAGAACACGGGACACAGGACACACAAGAACACGTTCACAGACACAATGACAAGACAAACACAAGACACAGGACACAGACACGTTCACAGACACAAATCCACAGTTCAAGTTCACTCCACATGGATATTAATCCAAATCACAAGTCACTTTATATCAGGTGAAAGAACAGTCGCACAAGGCTACTGAGCTCTCGAGCCAAACCTGTCTACAACACAGTGGTGTCTAGAGGCAGGGTCTGCTACTGTACTGCTAAGCTGCCTGCTCTTTTATACTATTCTCTTATTGCGATGACTAAATAATATTATATACACTGGTCTGTTTACCCTCGAACTCTGACTCGGAATCCTTGCTCAAATAATGCCATTGGCTCCCTATACCAGTAGATCGAACACCGGTTCAGACTCAATTGATCAAAGTTGAAATATTATGGTATTTTGGTGATAATGCTGGGTCCGCGACTTGCAGCTCGGGTGACGCTCTTGCCTAGACATGTCTCTTCTTTGTCCTAGCCCTATTCAGACTCTCCTGCTGAGGTCAGGGTCTCTTCGTGAGCGACTTGTATGGTTCGTGGGCACTGTCAAACTCTCTCGGTTCAACTATATTGATCGTGTTTCGGCTGTTACCATCTTTGATCGGACAGCTCCACCTGGAGCACACTTTGGCATCGGTTGCCTAATCCATCTTGGTCATACTCCAGATCTGCACGGACCTCGGAGCTATAGCCGTTCGGGGTATTCACTGCTTTTCCATCTTGGAGCCCTCCGCTTGCATGTGACACACACGTCCACTAATTCCAGGAATGCTGCGACAAACAAGATGTCTCTGGAGGTGGTCGCGACCACTGAGTTCCGTCTGCGATTGCCAAATATAGATTCCTTCTAACTCCTCTGTAGTCCAAGTCAGTGTCAGCGCTTCTAGGCGGGTTCCTAGGTACTGTCTGATTATTCGAGATCGTCTCCGTGTGAGCACGACTCTAGCTATATGACTGGTAGCTCTCTGCGCGAGGTGTCGCAGAAGCTTCTCGGGATGTCTGCGTGATTGTTTATACTGAAAATCGCAAAAATAGCTGTGATTCACGTGTGGCTGCTTTCATGGCTTATCAGCATAACAGAAGTGTTCTGTAACAGCATGCTGTCATGAATCACCCAGGTTCCAACGTTTTGCGCAACGTGTCTGTAGGCGTACAGACGTGTCTGCATCACAGGACTCTCATGATGCGACCACGGGACCTTCTCACGGTTGAAACCTGATTGCAGGTTTCAAAGGACTGGGATATGGGAGGACGTTACAGCTAATTGCAGTACTGAAGGCGCGGATGAAAAATCTCTGTTTTGGGATATTTTCAAAGAATTCCTGATATCTCAGTCAGTTCTTCACCAATTCACATGAAAACTACACAGATCTACTCAGCTAATTCATACACAATTAGTGATAGAAAGAAATCCATGAAAATATAATGTATTTGGAATTTTCTGGTTTTGGGTTGTTTTCACACCAAAAGCTGTCTAGCATTCCGAGAACATGTCCCAGTGGTCTGATATATTCGGAAGGGCAACATGTATAACTGAGGGAATTAGTGATAGAGCCGTTTTTCACCATTTTGCGAGCTGTGTAGCGTCCGATTGCCTGTATATTTTTGTATTTTTCCACTCATGCAATGACCCCTGAGACCTCAGACTACAATTTGGCTTGTTCAGATTATTGTGAAAAAGATTAGAACTTGTGTTGAAAAAATAGGAAAATCAGGGGTTTCTGATGTATTCGCAAAGTTGATGCCATATCAAGATAGAATGATCCCATCAAATCCTGAAAATATTTATGGTTACTCCTGGGCATCTATGCTACATTCCGTACTGTGAAAAGTATGTGCCAAAGTCCATCTAACGCCCGGCAATCTGGTTCTATTCTCAGAAATGCTCTGAGACAAACATTTTGGTCAGTTAGTGTAACCCTCAAACACTAATACACAGGAGCCCAATCGCGGGCTTCAGGGACTGGGATACAGGAAGACGTTAAGGGTTAGGAAACCCGCACAGTTGGTCCTCCTAACCCTCAGATGCTATGGTGATAACACACAGGAGCCTAGGAGCATCAAGCATTAATGCTCCTTAACGTTGTGATGCAGGAACTGATCGCAATCGTATTAATTTATTCATAATGTATATAAGCATGGTAGAATCTCCTTGTACAGTAGATTCTACCTCGTCTAATTTCAGGCTTCTGCTTTGGCTTGACTTAGGGATTGTCTCCACCCTGTCCCGCTTCCTCTCCATTCTATTGCTGGTTGCATCCACACCCTGGGTATTATACCTGAGTGGATATAATACCCTGTTCAACTCATTCCGGGTTCCGCCTCACACCCCCAACCCACAATATACAGCCTCCTACCGAGGAATCCATTCAGTTGGTCTTGTTGCTCGGGGAATGCACCAGTTACTAGTGGCTGTCGGGTTTCTCCTTGTCGGGGTTCTCACCAGGTTGCTCGTTGTTTAGCTGACCCAGAGGCCGTTGCTGACAGGTAGCATCGAACACAGCCAAGACTATGGAGGGGATTTGGAGCGCAGCCATGACTGCAGAGGAGGAGCGGACAGCAGCAGAGTGGAGGCTCCAGAGGGAGCATGCACAGCAGCCGGAATCACAATGGAAGAGTGGGGAGCAGCAGAAATTGCTGAGGAGGTGGCGAGCACAACCAGGATCGTGGATGATGTCGAGGGAGCAGTGCTGGCCACAGAGCACACAGGGACGGTGTCAGGTATGGCCAGCATCCGGCAGGAAGGAGAGATGATGATGAAGCAGGCAGATGAAAGGGGGTGCGAGGGAGAGAGTGATGCGCCAGAGGTGGGACTGGGTGTGGAGAGCAGTAGACATTGGACAAGTTGGGGAGAATCGCGTGGAAGCAGGAGAAGGAGTGTGCTCGCAATGCAGCACAGCTACAATGCTGAGCTGAGCAGCCTTTACCATTCCCTGGTTTTGGGTACTTACCTCTCCTCTGAGTTGAGCCAAAACGGGACATATTGAACTTCAATTTGGGTGGTTCAAAATTTACTAGAAAAAATTATCTCTATCGCTGAAAAATCAGCATTTGCCAATTTCAGCCTTTGATGTAGTATAGTAAACACGGGGTGAGTGTTGGCAGACCGTCAAATTACGTAAAAGGGTGGCTGTGTCGGCGGGCATTCTTCTTCTGTATCACAACTAATACACACTAAGAATATCTTGAAATATTTGTGCGTGTTCAAGACATAAAATAGAAGAGATCCTCCAGCAAGAATCAAGTGTTTTACCGCCCTAATCCTTCCAGCCAGGATCAACCTAGAAACTGGTTAGATAATATCATGTTGACAAACTCATCCGATATCATCACAACAACTGCACCTCTCGCTTAGCTGTAAGGGAGTATTCGACTCATTGCAGTTCCTTCTATAAGCTCAAATATTCGTAGAATTATTGCCCTAAAAGCTGTCCAAGAACAAGCCCGAAAAATATATGATCGGTCCCTTTTACATAATTTGACGGTCCACCAACAAGCGCACCGTGATTACTAACAGACCATATACAGATACATCTTGATCGTCATCTGTATATTGGTTCTGTTACAGAGACTAGGTTTGATGGTGCATCACCGGACTTAGATCACATTAAATGTGCTGGAATGTCAGCCTTGACTTGCCCATGACCCTCACACTTGAGTCTGGGCTGAAATCTGCTATCATGCCCTGCAAATTGCAAAAAAGGTAGGTGACATTTCTTTTGCTCTCTTAGTGTAGAATGGATTCTGACGGAATTCTGAGATGATTCATGATTGGATTCACAGATGCAAATCCATCAAGATCCGTGCAAGTGGATTCTGAAGTGGATTCTAAAGTGGATTCTGAGTGGATTCCGATGTGTTGCACCTCTCAGAGTTGAAATATGGAATCAGGTGGATTCTGGGTGGATTCCGATGTTAGAATAATCAACATCAGAATCCATGTCAGAATCCAGTCAAAATCCACTCCAGAATCCACCGCCAAATTCGCTTTGACTTCCCCTATTGTCACATTTCACAGGCAAGACCTTTGTATTGCTATAAGCATAATCCCAATATTCAGCCAGTGTGTTCCCGCGGCCCATTTCGCTGGTTATATTCTTTCCCTACGTGCTGCTGCCTTTCTAGTCAATCATCGACAGTTCCTAGATTCTTGATCTCGTGGTACTTGACTCAAGTCAAATCAAGCCTATACAGCTTGTGAGTTTTCACTGAAGTGTTCGGAAGCTGCACCCTGATTCTCCCTTGGCATCCGTAACTGCAGCCATAGATTCGCTGTGTTCAAGTCTTGTTTGTGTCCTTTTCTCTTTCTCGGATCTCGCTTTCTCCCTCACCGGGTCACTCTACCTGAGGACCGTCCGACCAACTTGACGTCCATTCAGATCTTCACCCATATGCCCTGCTCATTTGCTTAAAATTGACTTGCTTCGTGTTTTGGATTGTCCTCACACACAACACAAGGAAAGTCGGCATCCATACCGCAGAAGCTGAGACAACAGCTTGAACTTGACACCATTAACACGCACATCAATGGACTAGTACTCACCCGCGTAGCATCTAGTTGTGACCAGCAACGGGTTTACATTGATAGAAGGCAACTACATTCTATTTTTAGGGCCCGGGAGAGGACGGGGAATGGGCTGAAAAATATCATCATCCACAAGCTCCACCGGCGCTTTCCCCCACAGACGTTTGTACGCCGCAAGTACATCCGTCTCAAGATTCGACACAACTACGGCGGGACCACGCTTCCCCCTGTAGTTGATTTCCAGCTCGCCGCTCTTGACAATTGGTATCGCGATGTCGGTGATCAGCTCCACCGTGTCGGCTGCCTTGTACACCTTATCTAGCCAAATATCGCTAACCTTCTTGACAAAGTCCGCCATGGAACCGTCCCCGCCGTCGACGAGCACAAGTTGGAAGCAGTCTTCGAGCACCTCGGTGTCGTAGACCCTGGGGCACGCCTCCTCGAGAACGCTGTCCTGGTAATATACCGTGCGCGCCGGGTCCCACTCCGCCGTCCGGAGCCCGGCACGTGTGTTCGTGTGCCGTATGCGCTCCGCCCAAACCCGTTCAGTGGATCTGATGATGCGCCCCGTCGCGCCTTTGCGAACTATGACCATAAGCGACGGGTCGCGGAGGCACGCGTTCACAAACACCGACGACATGGGGTCGGTCAGCGAGAGCCCTGCGCAGAGTACGTAGCTGACGGAAGTCTCTTCCCAGTGCGGCACGCCATTGTACACGCAGTTGCACTTGCTCACGACAGAGCGAGGAGGGAAAATGTCGATGCTGTTGGGGATGAAGCCACAGAGACTCAGAACCTTCGAGCCGTCGTAGGGAATCTCGTATTTGAGGTTCAACTGGCTCAGGCCGTTCATGTTGAGAACGACGAAGCGCGTTAGAGCGACGATCTCGTCCACCTGCCAAAAGCTAGATATTTTCAACTGTGGAGGGTCGCGCAGGAACATACCGTTTTGCATACTCGGCGGACGCACGAGTAGCATTGGAATAGCGCCGTCATATGGCCCCACGCGTGGAACGGGAATGATATTCCGCTGAGGTCCTTATACACGCGGCCGCCAAGGACCGTCACATATTCGCCTGGACCGTCTTTTGGACGAAGAACGTCATCTAAGACAAGTCAGAGATAAACCAAACTTCCAATTATTATATCACCTATTGCAGCACGAACTTCGTGGACATATAGATGGCGAATCGCACTCCAAAGCTTCTCGACTATCTGCACGTCGAGGGAAGTATCCGTGAGCAGGTTCATCACGGTGTTGTAGTTCTGTGCGACGACCAGCAGCTTCGCGTCAGTGTAGATGGCGCGCCGCACGCAGGCGTGAATGACATCGATGCGTTCATTGTAGAACTTGGACTTTGCTGGGGCGCAATAGCGGGCAAGGCGCGTTCTGATCTTTTCCCAGAGCAGGTTGCATCTGGAACAATGTTGGCGTGAGCGTAATGATTATCTCGTAAACGTACTTTTCACGGAGCGCCACATCCAGCGGGTCTTCAATGTCGACTACGTCTGTGGGACAGCGACGTGGTCTGGATGTTGCAGAGAGCAGGGCATCGTCGTGACCAGAACAGTCTTCTTGCGTTGGTTCAGACTGATCTGCCTGCAATTCGAGAACCCAGAGTGCGTTCTGTGCTTCCAGGAACAGAGCACATGCCCGCTGCTCGACGTCGGCCAGAAGAGTTTCGATCTTGTACAGCTGTTTGACGAGGGCGTGCCAGAAAGTCTTGTGGCCGAAATCCTATAATACACGTCAAATAAAATACGGTCATGGCAGCACAGAACGCCCCATATCATTACTATTGGGTATCAGCGATTTGGGGATGGGGAAGCGGGATGACACACCCAAAGAAACGCTCCGTAAAATATGCGCGGGCACTGATACAGCTGGGAAGGACGATCGGTACCCGACAGCAGTGGATGGGCGATGTCTCACCGATTTAATAGCTGGTATTTTACCAGTAAGGTCTTATTCCACGCCCTGATCGTCTCCAAGGATGTACACGCCTTGATTGCGCCAGCGCCATGGCATATACTATGCTCCGGAAATGCGTCCAACGCGGTGTGATGTGCCTTATAGTTTATATACAACTTGATACGCTCCTACCATCTGACGTCAACGACGCGAAAATCGCGTCCAATCGACCCACCTCGTCGTGGCGTGGACACCACTTCGAGTCTTCTTTGGTTTTCGCATTACAAGGCTTTCCTGAGGCATCCAAAGCAGCGCAAAGATCTTCAAATTCGCCCAAAGAAGGTGGCAGAACCTTAGAGGTGGAATCCTTCTTGGCCTTGGGCATTTTCGGTGGTGAGTGGAGAGAGGAACCTCGCAAAAATTGATCCGCACGTGTGATCAGTGGCTGTGTTCCGCCTCTTACCGTCTACTTTCAATGGTTCATCGAGGCGTTCACGAATGCACATTCCCTGGTCCTCTTGATGTCCAATGTTGGTTAAAGGGATTTTGAGTCGCGACATGGTGATTTCTTTCACATGCGCCTTCAACAATTCAAAATATTCCTTTCTCTTTTTCCCTTTTCTTCATTCAACCAAGTTCCAACAGCCCAAATTGGGAGTCTGAACCAATTTCTAAGCTGGGTTGGAACGGCCGGTCACCGACTCCCGAGCGAACCCTCCAAGCGAACCTCCAATATTTGGCACATGATTGGTCACGGCGCATCTGCTTCTATGCGGAGCTCTTCGCGCCCGGTCCGTCCGGATGTCCACATGACCACTCTTTATGCCACTCCTATAAATGCAGTCGAACGTTTGGAGCAATACGAAAATTTTCGAGATGCTCACAACCGCCATCCTCTTATTTCTTGCTCCAGTCTTGATTGCTGGGCAGGCACTGGCGGCCACGCCTACATGCACGATCTCGCCGCTGGGTTCAGGCCATGACGACACAGACCAGGTTCGTTGTTTTCTTCCGCATCCATTCATCTTATATGTGGGCGGGCCTAGGTTCTAGCCGCCATCGCAAAGTGCGGGCACGGCGGACACACTGTACTTCAAGATGGAGCGTTCAATATCACACGGTGGGAGTTCATCCAGTATTTGCGACGAAATCTGACAAATACGTCGGCAGGAAAATGACCTGGGACCTCGTCGATGCAACAGGTCTTTATATCCGCCTCCCTCTCTTGTCCTCTTTCTCATTTTGTCCAGTCGATTTGCATGGCTCCCTCTCTGTGCGTCTGACTATTTGAATTCGTCTGCCTTCACTTCTCATTTTACTGGTGCCGTCTAGTTCGAGCCAAACATTGATTTTTGGCTTGATGCAAACAACACATACCGCGTCGTCTTTATTCAGGTTCGAAGTTCGAAGCCAAGGTTGTACCCCGAGATATCACCGAAATCTTTATTTAGAGCCAAGCGTCGTGGTTCGTCATCACCGGGAGCGATTTTGTGGTTGACGCGCACGGCACGGGCGGTATCCAGGGAAATGGCCAGGTGTGTTTCGTTTTCTCATCCACCGTTCAGTTCCGTGGCCGCCTCATAATTAATATACAATATTAGCCCTGGTGGAATTTCTACACAACTGTCCCCCGACTCGACGGCGATGGCCGCCCCATCTCGCTGACACTGTACCGCGCCGTCCGCGGTGTCATCCGGAATTTCACCATCGACGCACCGCCGTTCTGGTGCAACTGCATCGCCGAGTCGCAGAGCGTGGTCTACGACGGGATGAAATGCAACGCCACTAACACGAATGCGACGTTTTTCAACCAGAAGTGCGTCTTGACAAACAGAAGTATTCTTTGGTAAGGCTCATCCCTGCTCCTCTGGTGCAGCATCGTCCCGAACACAGACGGTTGGCTTTCCCGCATGGCATCGCTTTCGGAAATCCGGCTGACCGGCCGCAGGTATCGACACATACCGCAGCGACAACATTTCGCTGTTGAACTTTGATATTACTTGTGGGTGAGGAATTTCACTGATTAGTCGCCATGACCAGACCTAAACCAATCTCACATTTCATGTGGCCCAGGGATGACTGCCTGGCAATCAAAGGCGTTCGTCCCCTTTACATCACTGGTTGAAGTTCGCATGGTTGACTGCATCGTTCGCAGAATTCGACCAACATCGTCGCTCAGAACATCATCTGCCGGGGAGGCAATGGGATCGCGTTCGGGTCCTTAGGACAATACGTGAATTTGGTACGTAGCCCTCACCAGCGCCTTTCCCAGAATCAACCAAATGAAACGGAATCCGAATATAGACGGACATCGTGGAGAACGTTCACATGGAGAACCTCACGGTATGGCTGACCGCCTATATGTAGGCTGTGACCCTGTCTCATTGAGTATGAACTTTCTCAGATGACCCGCATCAACGCAACCATCCAGCCGAACATGAACAACGGGGTCAGAGTCTGAGTCACTTGAACCCCGAGTAACTTGGCTCAATCAATGATCGTTCTTCTTCAGGTGTACTTCAAGTCCTGGGACGGAAGCATTAATGGCGTTCCTCCGACTGGCGGCGGCGCAGGCGGCGGTAAATCAATCCCACTCGTTGCATATTCATCTGCAGAAGCTTAAAGCGACTGACTGATTCAATATGCAAGGCTTCGCTAAAAACATCACGACGCGGAACGTCGTCCTAAACCAGGTCAATCGTCCAACGACGATAAGCCAGACGAACGGCGGGAAGTCGTAAGAACCCACCTTGCCTCCCCCTTTTATTTCATCGATAGATGTGCGACAGGGGCGACCTCCCGTCGGTTTATGTATTCGAGGACATCCACTTCGAGAACTGGAGTGGCAATGCAACTACCAACGAGGGTGAGCTTTTCCTTTCCTTCCCTTTGCCTTCCTTCCTTTGCATGAAGAAAATATTATTCTTCGTCCTCTTTGAGTAAAGATTGTTCTCCGTCAAGGAAAATGCTTTAATGCCTTGCAGTAATCGCGCTGGAATGCAGCGTGGCCGTAAACTGCACCGATATCACCTTTGCGGAGTTCAATGTTAGCGTGCCCGCTGGCGAGACGCCAGAAATCCTCTGCCAGAATGCGGTCGGTGTGTCGGGTGGTGAGTCTCTCAAATTGCGTCCATGGAATGGAATAGTGGAAGAGAATAATATTACTGAACGAAACTGTCACAGAAACCTGTACAGCGACATGAAATAATGTATGGGCATTGAAATAATGTATGGGCATTGATTTCACAGCTCTTTGTAGCGAACTTCGAACACTTTTTGAAATGTGTATACATTTGGATATTTACAGGAAGACCTGAGTCAATCAGAACAATAGGCAATTCATTCTGCGTAAGAGAAAAATTCGCACGACGGCTGATCCACCCGAGACGAATTTATTCATCGACAGGGACAATCGGATCTTTGCGCACCCCCTTGAGGAATGCGTCACTCTGATTAACACATCGTTAGTTTTGAATCGAGCCAACTGAAAAGAAAGTTACTCACTCCCGGGCCAAAATGTGAGAGCAGACAGTCCGGCTTCGCCTTAAATTCATTCTGCAGTACCTCAACGCCCTCGGTAGCAAAATTGCCCCGCGGATACTCCTTCTCAATCTCCTGCACCGTCTTGCGATTGATCAAGAAGTCGAACGACCCGGGTCCATGGGCGTCGTAGCCGCACACATCGAACAAGGCGCTCAGGGAAATTAGCGTCTTGGTCGCGGACGACTTTCCCGTCGGCCATTCCGAGGTGTGGAGTACGATGCTCTGCACGATGTCTCCGACCTGGTGTGCGTCGAGCTCCGGCGCCGCCGCACGGAGGTGCTCGAATGCCATGATTCCGCCATGCAGCTCGAACGTCATCGCCGCGGCGAGGTGCGCGTGGCCCTCGGCGGTGGTCGTCCAGCCCAGGTCGTGCAGGATGCAGGTGTGGTAGATCCGCCGGTTAAGCTCTTCGAAGGTGATCTGCGGGACGCCCGGCGTCTCCGAGGGGAAGCCGTTGTGCAGTATCGCGAGGGCGAAATAATAGGAACGGATGGAGTGGAGGAAGCCCTCGTGCGGCGTGATTTTCCGTGCGTATTCGAGGGACGCCGCATGGGCTGGGTCGAGGGGGACCGAGCGTAGAGTCTCGAACGGCACGTAGTCCGGTTTGATTTTCGCGAGGTCGAATAGGTCCTTGCCGTTGCTGGGAAGGTAGGCGTCGAATGTTTTGGGGAAGGGCATTTTGTCTGGATGAGGACGATGGCTGCCAACCAGGCTATATATGTGCCGCTTCGGATACACGGATGCCCCCAGATCACTATCTGGTCCAAAGATTCCACACAGCATGAGTAATTCAGTCGGGAATCGTGCCACCTCCTTGGTAATGTGTGCGATGCTCGTGGGCATGCCCTCCTGAATGCAGGGTATGGATTCAAACGCTCAGGCCAGGTTCGGGCTTGATCGGGGGTTGGTTGCCGGCCGGGTCGACACGTACTTTCATGAGCACTCTATCAGCGTCGGGCGCTCGAATGTACCGACGCATTTATGAAAACGGTGACCAATGGCAGGAGAAACGGACGGAGAAAGCAGGGCAATCGCACAAGGATCGCACAAGTCATTGAGGACCAATTTAACCGGATAAAATCGTAAAAATGTCACGACTCACAGGCACCGAATAACTTAAGGTGGACTATTTGGGAGGACTCGAGATACACAGCAGATAAATCATCAACCAATGATAGCCGAAACAAATTCCCGCTACCTATAGGTAGTGGGTCTTGGGGACAAACCTTTGTTCCATAACGTGACCAGCACCACCATATCGAACTGGGGCCCGGGGGCTGCAAACAAATATTCTGCCGCGATGCTGTTTCAAGTTGAAGCTCAAAATTGCCAAGTCAACAAATTCCGAGAGAGCTACTTGCTCAGTGGACGGTTGAAGTGATCCGCGATGACGACAGACAAAATATAGACAAGGCAGAAGACACATTTTATTCAAGACTACAACAATGCAGTGTACACTCTAGTGGTATGTAATTGAATTATGGGCCTGAGGTGCAGGGAAATGGTGACCAGCAAAGCATGGGAAGAAGGGGGACACATTGAGGAAAGAAGATAGATAATTGTGTTGGTGTTTTTGAATGAGCCCTTGGATGCATGTGCGCCTCCCTTGGCCCGAATGTAAGCGCAATCGTTTGACAGGATCCGCGGCGTCTAGCGCACGCTGACCTCAGTGGAAGTGGCTCCGGCCTGGTGCGGACTGCGGGAATAGCGCGAAGCGAACGGCTCGGTTTATAGCTACAAGTTGAACAGCGCGAAGACCCGCCGGTTTTGCGCCGGCAGAAGCGGGCGGACGCAGGGGGTGTCAAAAAATTGCGCAGGGAAAGTCGCAGTCAACCCGTGCATGCTGCTGGGTCCTGCCTCGGCGAGGGGTGCGGGTTTAATTGGGTTACACCACGAGCACCTGTTAGTATTGCAAGTAGCGTGAAAAGCAGAGGAATGGAATTTCCCCGTAGAAAACGAATCCATCGGCGCGAGAAAAAGGCCCACCCAGGACCCCCCTTCACGAGAAGGGAAAATAATTCAGTGCGGGAGGCTGACACTCTAGTGAGAGCAGACAAAGCAGCCGGAGCAGGGAAAATGCTTGTTACAATTTCAATCTACATTCCCGAGTCATGATGAGAGTTGTAGAGGAACGCGTAGGGAGAAATCAGCGGGGTTGCGCAAATGTAGGAAACAAGAAGCGCAGGCCTTGTTAAATTTGGCAATGGCATGGAAGCTGGAAGCTGTCGCAGCATCGCGGCACCGAAATCAGGAATGCCGCGCAGCCGAAGATATTGTGGCATTAAGTTTCCTTGATAATGAAGTACAAAGCAGCTCGAACCCTGATCTGTAAGGTGCAGCATTGCTTGTTGAATAAGTTGTGCTGCAAACGGGCTAACAACAATTATTGAATAAAATACTCATCCCGGACGGCGGGTAGCGGCCTGCCGCTTGTCGGCCCTTCGCGCCTTATTGATAAAGACAGAGCAAATCTGCCGAGGATGTCAAAAATTGGGAGAGTAATCGGTTTTGTCCGGAAATTGACGCTGCCGTCGGACAAGAGGCCCGAAGACTCCGACCCAGAACAGCAGCCCTCAGTCAAACCACGGAAGCTGGGTGAAAGAGGCTGAACTATTCCAGCTCTGGATCGCGAGGTCAATTTCGTACACAAGGCACTCCCAAGACTTCGCGAGGTGAAGATGAAGCACGAGAAATACCACACCGGAGCAAAGCTCGCTTGAAGGGCAAATTGAAAGGCACGACCAAAAATACCACCAAAGGAGTGGTACGAAGGAGCAGAGGAGAGTAGGAGGATATGAATAATGGCAGATCCCTTCCCTTGTGATCAGCCTGCGAAATCACAGCAGAAGACCAGGCCAAACAATTTCGAGACACTGGACATTCTAGTAGGAAACGATATGCAACCGGCAGAGCTATCTCGGTATCCGCAGACATGCCCGAAGAGCTTCGTCAGTGTTGATGTTTGTGACCAATGTACCCGCAAAGCTGCGTCCGAGTCGGTACCAATGGAAAAGCCCGCAGAGCCGCGTCAACCCGGGAAAGTCTACCCGCAGTGGTGCGTCGGCAGAAGAAAGAATACCCGCAGAGCCGCGTCGGTATCAGCATACATGCCCGAAGAGCTTCGTCGGCACTGATTATTGTGGCCAATGTACGGGGTACCTGCAAAGCTGCAATGGAAAAGCCCGCACAGCTACGTCGGCCCGGGAAAGTCCATCCGCAGTGCTGCGTCGGCAGAAGAATGGATGGAATACCCGCAGAGTTGCGTTGGTATCTGAATGGGTATCCGAAGGCATGCCCGAAGAGCTTCGTCGGCATAGGATATGGCCGCGAAGTTGCATTGGCAAAGCTCCGAGCGGCATCGGCCTGGGGAGCAAAGAACCGAATAATCCCGGCACCAAAAAATAAAGCATGCCCAGAGAAATTGCAGAGGTAAAAAAACATTCAGGATGAATTCCCGAAGTTCTGCCAGAAGTTTCTTGAGTTTGTGTCCGAAGGATGCTGAGTACCCAGTGCCGATCGGCCCCGAGGGGGACCACAAGATGGGGGGCAATCGCACATGCCCAGGTAATCAACACGAAATAGGAGGGGAAATCGCCACACGCGCCAAGGTAATTGCCAAGTTTAAAATCTCAAAAAAAACAGCTTGAGAGACGCCGTTGACCAGGCAGGCATATGGATCCAAAACAAGAAAAGATGTGACTTATGACCAAAGTCACAAGTCACATCTGCGAACACTGCCGCCTTCAAGTTCCGAATGAGGCTTTCCTCCTTCCACGTCGTTCTGAAGCCCTGAGATATTCTCAGACGGTGACCTGCAGGATCGCTCATCCTTCAACCATGCTCCCAACCAGCCGCCTGGCCTTCCGAACCCTCTCGCGAAAATGCGGCATGCGCAGTTACGCCACTGCAGCAGCGAACGTCGTCAATATCGTAGAAGTCGGGCCAAGGGATGGATTGCAGAATGAAAAGGGCGTAATACCCGTCAGTGTCAAGGCCGAGCTAGTTTCTCGTCTGGGACGGGCCGGTGTGCAAATCATCGAGGCCGGCAGCTTCGTCAGTCCCAAATGGGTGCCCCAGGTGCGTAGCCAGAATCGTACAACTAGGTATTAGTATCGACCTTGAGCAAGATGGCAGGCACAGCGGACGTATTGAAGCAGGCAGAACGCTTCTCGAATGTCCGCTATCCCGTTCTCGTCCCGAATCAAAAGGGCCTCGATTCCGTCACTGCCCTCCTTGTAGCCCACCCTGTGGCGCCCCCGTCCCCGCCCCTGACAGACGAAATTGCGATATTCACCGCCGCGACAGACGCATTCACGCGCGCGAACCTCAACACGACAACCGCCGAGTCGCTGGCACGCCTCGCGCCCGTGGCGCGCGCGGCCCGCGACCAGGGGCTGCGTGTGCGAGGATACGTGAGCGTCGTCATCGCGTGTCCCTATACCGGCCAGGTCGACTACGTGCGCGTGCGGGACGTTGCGAAGGAGCTACTCGATATGGGGTGCTACGAGGTCAGCCTCGGCGACACCGTCGGGATGGGCACGCCGGCGCAGGTGTCTGCGATGCTCGAGGAGGTGACGAAGCGCGTTCCCGTTGAGAGACTTGCGGTGCGTTTCTCATTCTCTTCGTGGTAATTTTGCTGAACTGATTTCGTGCAGGGCCACTTCCACGACACGTACGGGACCGCCGTCGCGAACGTCCTCACCGCGCTGGACTACGGTGTCCGCACCATCGACGCCTCTATCGGGGGGCTCGGTGGCTGCCCATACTCGCCCGGCGCCACCGGCAACGTCGCCACAGAGGACGTCCTCTACGCCCTGCGGGACTCGCAGTACCATGTTGCTGGCACGGCGAACGGCACGATTGACCTCGAGCAGATGGTGGACATCGGGTGGTGGATCAGCGAGCAGCTCGGACGGGAGTCCACTAGCCGCGCGGGGAGGGCGATTCACGCACGTCGGGAGCGGGAGCGCCATGTGGCGGCGGTGGCTGCCAAGCTGTGAGCGTGAGCGCGTTCAATGTGGGTGAGGTGATGGAGGTAACGTTGTAATCGATAGGATTCTATGTATCAAATTACTTTTTCTTTCCTTCGCAGAACCTACCCGCCGTCGAAATATAGGCACGATCACCCAACGGACATCGGTGAAAACTGGGGCACTCGTCTGATCAAGCCTCCACATTGAATAATCCGCTTTTCATTCCAATGGTCGACGAAGAGATTCGTCTCAGCTGGCGGATCATCTACCGTTATCCAGAATGGGGCTGCGAACAGATTTAAGGGCCACATGGATCGAGGAGCTCAGGGCTTCGTCAAACTGCAAATCCGCCAACGCCGTTTCAAATATTTTATTCCAAGTCCGCTACGGAGAGCCTCGATATCAACTTATTTCATGTCGTTACGCAGGTTTCTTCATAAACTCATTATTCTCCGCTACCCCATCAATTCACCCGACACGCTGACCGCTTCTGGCACCGGTAACATTGACATATTGAATCTCGCAAAAGTTAAACGCCCCAGGCCTGTTGGCTGTATGTCGCGCATCTATCGATGAAATAAACAGGTCTATTCTTACGATACCCCGCCGTTCGTCTAGCTTGTGTATCAGCATTGGCCGATCGATTAACCTGGTTGAGGACGACGTTTGGTCGTGATGCTTTTTTTTGCGAAACTTTGCACGTTGAATCAGTCGCTTTAAGCCTTTGCAGATGAATATGTATTACTGTCGCCTGGGCCGCCGCCTGTCGGGGGAACGCCATTGATGCTTCTGTCCAGAAAAGCGGGGATAGAGCAGCGTTGAACATCAAAGTGCAACAACTCTAAGAATACGTAGCCAACGGCGGACCGGATTTTCGAGCACAAAAAAGCGGTCCGCCAGGCCAGAACCGATGGAGAGACAGGACGGTTTGAGAAATTGCGGTACAGAGATAGGCCGCGTTATGACGAGACTCCCAGACAGAGAACAGTCAAGCTAGCATTCGAAGACAATGGATTTGTGAATTGAAATAGAGAGCAGAGTCTGAGGCCTGAGCAGCGAAGGTACCAGTGAGGGGGGCCAGCAGTAATTAACCAGTGAATTGCAAGTGAATTGAACTAAAATCGAGGTTGTGAAAGAGAGAGACAATTCAGAGGACTGGAGGGTAAGTCGATTGTACAGGGCGGTTCTCAGAGTAGTTGCTGGGGCTCTTCACCGCAGCCGTAGGCATACGGTTACGGACGTTACGGTACGGATTTTTCACGTACCGTACGTAAGCCCTCTGGATAGTCCGTATTTTCGCGTACCGTATGCGGTGTTACGGCCGTAGGGTCAAGCGAGATTTCCCAGCCATAATAGGTAATCCAAGCCATGAATCGCCATGGGACACTAACTTTCTGGCCGTGGGCAGCCCTGACCTTCAAGATGGCTTTGCTGATGGCAAGGCAAGACTTCCCTGCAGTCAGCCGAGGTGATTTCTGTCATGTCACAGCCGAGAACGGGACAAAATCGACAGCTGTCGCCTGGAGCCGTGCCGTACACGGCCAAACGCAAATTCTACGAAAAGCTGTGATTGTGGAAAGTATCATTATCGTATCATTGATCTTATGAAAACTGTAAAGCCTTCGTATGAATTCATACACCCCTCATTCCTACGATTTTCTCAGTCGCTGCGTACGATTTCTGAATGTTTCGTACTCCGGGTCAGCGTTCCCGGTGATGGAGCGCGTTTCCAAGCCACCCTTGTTTGGTTCGAGTTGGCATCAATTACATCTTGTTCTCTCCCACCACACCGACTTGACAGCGAGACAGAGTCCCCGCAGTGGCGCCCGCGTTCAATGTCCTCCCCGCTTCAAATATGTTGTTCAAGTCCATTCAAGACCTCCAGCCTTCTCTGGTTATCTTCGGGCTCTTCAAGACATCAAGATGTTCTTGCCCGCAGTCTTCAAATCCAGGGGCATCCAAGAGTCAAGAGACAAGACTCTAAGAAGCAAGATGATCTCAGGAGCCTCCAGGCTATTCAAGACTTCAAGATTCAGGACAACGTTGCTGGGACTTCTTCGAGTGTTACTCGCTGCTGGACTGGTTTTGCTGCTTGCTCGCTGCTGGACTGGAGCTTGGGATGTCGTCTTGTGGATCTTATTTCTGACCTTCTGCTTGAACAACTCCTGTACTGTTATAGCACTGAATATATAATTCTTTTCTTTTTTATTATCTGCTTGTCGTAGAAGGGAAGGGAAGGAGGGGAAATGGGAGGGCAGGCAACTGCCCGAGCATGGTTGGTATCAGCACGTGCCAAACACGTGCATGATGTCTTACGATTTTCGTATAAGAACCTTGTCGAATCGTATGCCCATCAATCGTATGCAGACGTAGCTTGCCGGCGGACGAAATTTGGTATGATCTTCGTATCAACATCGTAACACCCTGGATCTTATGATAATCGTGCGTTAGTTGGGCAGCCGTGTAGTACTGTATTACGGACGGAATTTCACGAAATTGCCGTAGCCGTATCCGTACCGTGCGAATGTCCCTCTCTCCGTACCGTATACGGTACGTACGGTGAAAAGCCCTAGTAGTTGCCGGGGAAATTACCTGTCTTCCGGCAACTTTGAACTGCGCTCTGTCAAGATTCTGAATCAAGATGCAGCTGCGCTCAACTGAGCAGCGGTGGATAGAGGAAATATCTCAGACGACCACATCAAGTCAATATGGAAGGGTTGAACACAGACGATTCGAAGGGCAGAGGAAGAAAAACGGATTTCAATTGATGGACAGGTTCGACTTCGGATAGGGGATCATCCGCAGCCGCGGATGCTGTTCGAACTTTGCCTTTGTTGTTTTTACCGACCATCTCTCACCAAGGTAGGGTTGCCAACTTGCGTGTTCTCCCGGCAAGTGCGTGGCGCTGTGTGCTGTCCATGTCCTATCAGTTTTGAGGCTGCGCATAGGTCATATTTGAGAATGAACAGATCCGAGTCGTGTGAGCGAAGGCAACGCAAGCCATGCCGAGACCGCGAAGGGTTGCGCAAACGGAGAAAGAATTCGACGGTGGGATCTCTAAACGAGTTACTTACCCATGGCAAGTGGAATCTTGGATCGGACAGAGACTGTGTATTCATCCGAAGAAGCATATAAATATCCTGGTTTTCAGCCCTCGTCCAGACAAGATGCCCTTCCCTAAAACATTCGACGCCTACGTTCCCAGCAATGGCAAGGACCTTTTCGCGCTCGCGAAATTCAAACCAGACTATGTCTCGTTCGAGACTCTACGCGCCGTGCCTCTCGACCCGGCCCATGCGGCGTCCTTCGAATATGCAAAGAAAATGACGCCGCACGAGGGCTTCATCCACTCAATCCGGTGCTATTATTTCGCCCTCGCGATGCTGCACAACGGCTTCCCCTCGGAGACGCCCGGTGTACCGCAGATCACCTTCGAGGAGCTCAACCGGCGAATCTACCACACCTGCATCATGCACGACGTGGGCTGGACGACCACCGCCGAGGGCCACGCGCACCTCGCCGCGGCGATGACGTTCGAGCTGCATGGCGGGATCATGGCATTCGAGCACCTCCGCGCGGCGGCGCCAGAGCTGGATGCCCAGCAGGTCGGGGACATCGTGCAGAGCATTGTGCTCCATACTTCGCACTGGCCGGCGGGAAAGTCGTCCGCGAACAAGTCGCTTATTTCCCTGGGCGCGATGTTCGATATTAGTGGGTACGACGCGCAGGGACCCGGGTCGTTCAACTCCTTGATCAATCGCAAGACGGTCCAGGAGATCGAGAAGGAGTATCCGTTAGGAAATTTTGTGGCCGAGGGCTTTGAGGTGCTGCAGAATGAATTTAAGGCGAAGCCGGACTGTCTACTCTCACACTTGGGAGTGAGCAACTTCCTTTTTCAATTGTCTGGGTTCAAAACTAATGACGTGCCAATAAGCCCGACGCAATCGACAATATGTTTCGCAAGGGTCCGATTGTCCCTGTCGATGAATAGATTCTCGGGTGGATTACTTAGCCGTTGTGCAAATTTTTTCCTACGCAGAATGAATTCTGTTTGTTCTGAGACATCCATAAAAACTTCATGCACGTTTAACGAACTTTTCAACAACAGACTCCGATACATTTTCGTAGATTCCCATGCGTATGACAAACGAATCGAATCAAGCTCAACATTTTAGTCTGCACTGGGAATAATCAAGCGGCCAGGAAGGGCCCAGACAACCCGAGATCGGAAGAATCAAGCTCAACATCTTAGACTGCCCTGGGAATAGCAATAGGCACGCGATCGAGCAGGGCAGAGACAACCCGACATAGACCTAGGACATGGGCAAACACAATGGGGAAAAGCGGCGTTTCGGGCGACAGATGGAAGGAGAATAACGACACGTCGCGGAAGAACTTGTTGAATGACTCCAAACCTCCTCTGGTGGCGTCTTCGAACGATTTGCGGAGGAATCGCGAAGTAATCTCCGGATTGGAGTGGTTTGGCACCCAAAAAATTGGGCATACGCAGGGGAATCTAACCCATTCCATGGCATCTAAACAGAATTAGCACTCTGAGCTTGTAATGGATGTGTCAACGAACTGTTTAGAATACAACTATGCAAGGTGGAACAGCGCGCGCCCCATTCGCGGACGAGTGCAATCTCTCTGGTCGGATGTTCCAGGGTCGTAGGTCCATCAGGCCGCGGTAGATTTTGAATAACTAAGTGGCGAAGGGAGCGGAACTGAAGCAGAACGGAAGTAAACTGGTCCAAGAACTACAGACAGTTCAACGTCAACTATCAAGTTGGAGTTGACGTCACGCACCTGCTCGTATGCACCAGCCTGAGAGTCCTGAGGGACAATATATATCTCGAGAGTTATCAGGTTCAGGGACGCTGCAAGAGCATGGAATATCTGAATTGGCGGCGCAAAGACAAATATATTCGAAAGTGCCCCGATTCCATTTGGGTGGGTTGATTTCGCCAGATTATCAATCACAGAGATTGAATCCCATTCATCCACCTCCTCGTCGTCGAGGGAGAAATACGGGAATTGTGGCCACTCGATTGCCGCTGTGTGGACTGGGCGGCTGGGAATGAAAGTCTGCGCTGCTGCGCTGCCGCCACTGAAAACTTCGAGCAGAGGAAGATGGGTCGGAAGGAGGTCAGGGTTGTTACTCCCGCCCAAAAGGGTAATATTCTTGATTCTCAGATGCCTTTGGAGAAAGCGGTCGTGGACATAAGAGGCGTAAGTCTCAAGCAGAGGGAAGTAGCAGTGCCGAAGGGCGATGCCGGTTGGCTCGTACGGCAGGAGCAGAACCAACGAACTGAGGTTCGTCGTTTTTAAGAGAGCCCAGTTGAGAATTCTGAAAAAAGATGGGAGGACAGCCCCATCGGTGTCTCCGATACCAAGGCTAGAACCTGATCGATTAGCTGTACAGACTCGAATCGGAGGATCTCACTGGTCAAATGCTAAAGTCCGTACAACTAAAGCGCTCTCCGAATTCTGGGCCAAAGTCTTGCAGCACAGAACCATGCGTTTGAGGGATGTCAATTCAATGTCGCGATACAAGAGCTTCGTCGCCACAGAATTGAACACGACCGAAGTCGTGCTCAACGAAATCCGGTCAGATAGGGTAGTGTGCGCGGCGATGGAAAATAGGATCTCGACAGCAAGTCGGGCAAGGATCGAAGGATTTGCCATCGCCGGTCAGTGGGAGAGCTGTCGTGGGACTCGAGAGAGAAAATTTACTTCGTTACGGCAGATCACGTGCTTATTTCAACGTGTTCAAGTCTTGTTAAAGCTCGGGAAATCGGTCACAAGTCGATTGAAAGCGATATATGAAGTGATAGATACAGCCGGAAATACGTACACACCACCGTGAAACCATTCAACAATGAATTCACGGGACAACTGCTTTACATCATCTATTCATCTGCGGGAACGATTGGCTGCGCACGCACGACCTTGAGGAAATCGGCCTTGGTTGCATCAAGAGTCAGACGCAAGCTGCGGAAAACAAGAAAGAAGAGGAAACTCACTCCACCACGAAAGTGCGCTAGCAGACAGTTCGGCTTGTTCGAAAACTCCTTATCCAACACTTCCTTTCCCTCTATCGCAAAGCTTCCCCGCGGACATTCTTTCTCGATCTCTAGGTATTTGGAGTTGTACGGTGGTTTGATGTGTTTCAGCTGGAAGTGAGAAACGGGCATCCAAGGCCGTGGACACCGACCGCATTGGTAAGTAGGATAAGTTTATTGAGTTACACATCGGCTGAATCAATTGACCTGCAGCAACATGCTTGACGTTCGTGCGAGTTTGTCGTGATCAAAATCTCGAAGATTTGAGAACGAGCACTCTTCCCGGTCGCAGAATCTTTGAAATTTGGTGCTGAGATTTTGGCAAGAATCTAGATTAGTTGTATGTACTTGCATCCTTGCTAGATGATAGATCCTCGATTTTTTCCGAGAACAGTCCAGCGGACGAGGACCAGCGCAAATCGCAGATGCGGACTCGGAGGCCAAGACACAGGGCTTGAGATCTTGAGAGCTCATAGACTCATATCGCAAAGGCAGAGCCGAAGTACGACATATTGCAGGTCAACAATTGTGGCAGAAAGAAAGATGCCAATCAATCCGACTGAGTGATAGGTGGCAGCTCAGGTCTCATGTTTGAGCCTCAGAAAACAAGAAGAAACTAACTCCCCCATGAAAGTGCGCTACGTTTCTCACTTCCGCTAAAACACATCAAACCACCGTGCATACCAATGAAGTTGAACTTTTCAGATTTTTCTTCAACGCTGAAATTTGGAGGAAAAAACGAACTTTGATTTTTTCGACCAGAAAAAGATTCACGGTCAAGCAATCATCTACAAAGAAGTCGGGGATGGCGCGCAGGATCAAGGCAGTATGGCGGCGGAAGTGAAGGATCTAGAACGCTTTGGAAGGAATAGAGATGCGCTTAATATAAACACTGGTTTGGAGACTGCTTTTCCAACAGGAATCGCCTCGTCGGATGGACTGCTTGAAGACTAGTCCGACACCCCATCAACCGTGGGAAAGCATGTTGAACTCCCTCCCAAAGGCGGGGCAAAATAGAGAAACAATTATGGCATGGGCATCACGGTACAGAAAGACAGATGAGAGCGAAGAAATGGTACAACGGCTAAAGTGACACCGAGCTCAGCATCCCGTCTCGGAGAATGGTGGGATCAGCTTTAGAGAGGATGTTAATCTGGCCGTATGGGAGCGAGTGCGAGCTGGAACCACTTGCCTTGTTTCAAGCAACGATATCCAAGAGTTAGATGGCGGCAGTGAACTTGCTAACCATGCGGCTGATGACACTTTTGAAATGTTCACGTCAATAGCCATTGCAGCGTGGGGCAGAAATTGCTACCTGGCATACCTGGCAAAGGTCTGGAACCTCTTCTTGATGGCGCAAGTGCAGGTGGCATTTCCACAAGCACTGCAGCGGGGACGCAACATAACTCCCATGTTTGAGTTGATTCTGCCCAGAGTTTAATCGGACATATGTTAGGTTCAAGAAGAAAAAAACCGACTGGTTGGAGTTGTTAGGTTTAAAAAGGCTGGATCGAGGAGAGGAGGAGAATGAATAAAGGACGAGCGTACCACGGGCTTTTTAAGTATTCAGTGACCATATACGCTGATGCCAACGAGTTCACCAGATCCATAGCCCTCTGTTCTAGTGCCCACTCTTATCGACGCTGGAGTCAGTGCTGCTGTTGCTGCATCGAGGCTGGTTCCATGTGGAATGGGCACCTTTAGATGCGGAACATCTTCGGTGAAATTGGATGAGGCTTAGCGTTCCTCACGCCCCTTTCACGGAGTCAGCATTCAACTCCACTAATAGTAAAACGCATGCAGGTGCTCGGCGATCGATTCACAGACTGGCTTGAGGAATGACTCAATCCTAGGCCTCTGTACCACTGTTGGTCCCAAAGAAATACGATGCAAAGGTGTACACTAGCGGATGTTCTTTCTGGATTGGGTGCAGATGATCTGTACGACCAGTGAGTGGGTGAAGAAAAATCGAACAGTCGAGTTGGGAAATTAGGCTCGAATTCCGCCTGCTACACGAATGAGTTGCGCTTGGAACAATGGCGGATTGGCAAAAAAAATAGCCGTCCATTCCAGCATCACTGTCGGTGGGTCCCAGTGGAAGATGATCAGCATCTCGAAATGATTGGAATGGTCAGCCTCGCAGCAATTTTTAGAGTTAATCCATGCTTTTCGGAAATCTGCCCAATGGACCACAGGCAAACCCTCTATTCGCCATTATCCTGTGTTTCCCGAAGGAAAAGGAGGATCGCTAGATTCGTCTTTGTTTTGGGCGCACACCTATGGGGAATGGAAGACTTTCTTTAGCCACCCATTCCCGAATTTTGCGATCCGCCCCTGAAAAATGCGTGTGTCTAGTAGTGTGAGTAACTTGCCCACCACAATAGTAGATACCTATCGCTGACGGTTTCCCAATGAGAAGGTATGGCGGTGCCGCGCGTGCATGAGAAAATTCCAAGCGGAACGTCTGATGCCACGTCACTGCCAACTGATTCCTGAGTGATCTTGTGTGTACGACACGACTGGCGCGCACGACCAACAAGGCTACTCTCGCCCCTCATGTCAGATTATGCCCACAAAACGCTAGTACCGTCTTCCCGCGACGAGCGCACGTAAAACTTGCTCGCTGTCAAACGTTCTCCGCACTGAACATTCCCTTTGGTACAGAATGGACTCAAGTTCCAGCAACTTGGAAATCAAGCTCAAAGGAGAATGTCACCCGGCCCCCAATAATGTGAGTGTGCCCAAGTTACACGGGTAGATCACCGCCTGATCTTTTTTTCCAAAAAAAAATAGGACGTTGTCCAACCCACAGCTCTCAGATACCTCGCACAGGTCCTGTCCGCCTGCCGTTTACCACTCCCTTCCCCTGGAACAATCACTGTCCTCCGTGAGGGCGACGAAAAGGGCCGTCAAGCTGTCTTCAATGTTGCCGGAAGGTGGATCGTCCGGATTTTCGAGCTCCATGCCGGCTACAGAAAACCTGCGGAATTCGTTTCAAGGATTTTGGAGGAACTCGAGCGTGCAAACGCTCCAGCTGAACGGATTCGTCACCACGGCATTCTCGCCGACACGGCTTTTCACGGCGGCGACACGGCTTTGCACTACACCGTCACAGAATTCATTGATGGTATTCCTCTGACCCTCGAGTTGCGGAACCATCCCGATATACGCCAGCAAATTTCCTCTCTTTTTCTCGCGATGGACCAAATTAGTGTGCCGGTCGAGGTGGATACAGTGTCTGTGTACATGGGACCTCGCCTCGAGCGCCTTCGGGCGATGCTCTCTTCCGTGTCCGCAGATGTTGCCGCACACGCGAACGAACTTATATCCCCGCTTTCTGACTTTTCGGCCTTTCGCATGGTTGTTTCCCACTGCGACATGGCCCCAGAGAACATCCTCGGTTGCTTCAAGCCGTCGGTTATAAACTGGGAGTCGGTGTCGATTTCTGTTATCGATTGGGAGTTTGTCTCCTACGTACCCGAGTTTCGTATCGGCGTCCCCCTGGCGACCAAGATGGGACGAGAGATTTGGGGAGCGGACTTTCTGAACCTCATCCATTATGGACCGTATTCGGACAAAGTTATCTGGACGGAGAAATTGTGCATGTTGGCCGAGGATTATGAGGGCTGCGAGGTGTCCAAATTCGAGGAGTTAGTGAAAGAGTCTCTCCTCCTTAAACTTGCTAGATAATATTCCTGGAACCTTTAGGTTTCAGGTCTCCAAGGAGTCTTTTGAAAATCCGTGTCCCGATATGGTAACGCGAACATTTCCTTATTGGGAGTGAAACCCCTTTGGGAGGATCACCACGTGCAAGCCTGGAGCGCCGCCTAGCGCCGCCTGCGCATCTTCTTCCCAGACCAGCACCTCCAAGTCAAGCTAAGAACAGCTGCTAGAATCCTTGGTTCCAGGAATGCCCGGAGGGCCCTTTGAATTGACATTGGTTCCATTTAATTTCATTCAAATGAGCCGAAATTTCGGTATTTCCGGTGTGACAGGGGTGCCGTGCCCTGCTTGATTTCCGTTTGAAACGGGTTGTCACGCAGGCAACTGCTTACAAACGCGGGATTACGCGTTGATGGGCGTTCAAACGTCGTTCCCAACGAGTGAGATCGCATTGGATATTTTCGCATGGTTGAGGTCCCTCAGGTCCTTGTGTATTTGACGCATTTTCAACGACCGAAAACGATCGAAACCGGTCAATAATGCGCTGAAATTTGTGGCCACGAACCACTGATTTATCATGGATAACAAAAATCTCAATGCTCCATGACAAACCACGCAGAGAGAGATGACTCGAAGACGCGTTGACGATACATCAGCACTCGCCTGGAGTGAAACGCGCTCAACACGTGAAAATGCGTTGACACGCACGGTAAACGGAATAACGACCGTCATAGATCAACTCACGGTCCCTAAAAATTGCTGTGAGGCTGACCATTCAATCATTCAGAGATGTCGACCGTCTTCCTGAGGAGGAGGACCCCGACAGTAATACCGGAGACTTTTCAGGGGTGGATCGCAAAATTACACAATGGATTGCTCTTCCATTCTCGATCACTGTGTACCCCGAATGAAGACGAATCCAGCACTTTCATCAGCCCTCTGCATTGGTCTTCAGAACGCGTGCTTGCGTGAGGTTCAGTCGTCATCCGCGAAATACTCCTAGGACGAGCTGCAATTTGGTCACAATAATAATCTGGCGAAATAAGTATGTAGATGTCCACCGGCGGAGAATCGCAGTGCCCACTGGCTAGCGGACCATAGTTGGGATGATTCCTTGATATGCAAATAGGGGATGAAAATTGCTGCGAGGCTGACCATTCCAATCATTTCGAGATGCTGATCATCTTCCACTGGGACCCACCGACAGTGATGCTGGAATGGACGGCTATTTTTTTTTGCCAATCCGCCATTGTTCCAAGCGCAACTCATTCGTGTAGCAGGCGGAATTCGAGCCTAATTTCCCAACTCGACTGTTCGATTTTTCTTCACCCACTCACTGGTCGTACAGATCATCTGGACCCAATCCAGAAAGAACATCCGCTAGTGTACACCTTTGCATCGTATTTCTTTGGGACCAACAGCGATACAGAGGCCTAGGATTGAGTCATTCCTCAAGCCAATCTGTGAATCGATCGCCGAGCACCTGCATGCGTTTTACTATTAGTGGAGTTGAATACTGACTCCGGAGATGTCGGTCCTATCTCTACCGAACCTGTTTTTCATTTCACTGACTTGAAAGGGGCGTGAGGAACGCTAAGCCTCACTGATTTAAACCGACTTGGTCAAATTTTGATAGGTAGCACCAAGTTCAAGTCCAAGTGCCCACGTATTTCAACCGATCACAGGGAGACGGTAGGACTGCTGCAGGAGCAAATTTTCTGTCTGTACGATTTCCTAATGCTGACACTCTAGAAACTCGTATTTTCCCAATTTTTGGACGGCATGCCATTCGTAAACACGTTTATAAACAGTTGCCTCGAAAAGTATTTATAAACCGGTTTTGGACTCGCCAGGGATTATAAACAGCACCCTACAGTTAATATATACAGGAGCTACATTCTTATTCAAATGGTCATCAATTAGCTCACTGAGCATGTCGAACAATGCTCCATAAAACTCTGGTCTGTATCCCATACATTCAACAAACTTTTGGCAGACTCGGATACATTTTCGTAGATTCTCATAAGTATGACAAGTGAATTGAATCAGGCTCAAAATCTTAGACTGCACGGGGAATAGGCAAGCGATCGAGCTGGGCGTAGACAACCCGAGATAGACCTAGGACATGTGCGAACACAACGGGAAAAAGCGGTGTTTCGGGTGAAAGATGGAAGAAGAACGACCACACGTCGCGGAAGAACTTTTTGAAAGGCTCCAAACCTCCTCTGGCGGCGTCTTCGAACATTTTGCAGAGGAATCGCGACGTGATCTCTGAATTGGAGTGGTTGGGCACCCAAAAGGCTGGACAGACGCAGGGGAATCTAACCCACTCCATGGCATCTAAACAGAATTAGCACTCTGAGCTTGTAACGGATGTGTCAACGAACTGTTTAGAATACAACTATGCAAGGTGGAACAGCGCGCGCCCCATTCGCGGACGAGTGCAATCTCTCTGGTCGGATGTTCCAGGGTCGCAGGTCCATCAGGCCGCGGTAGAGTTTGAATAACTAAGTGGCGAAGGGAACGGAACTGAAGCAGAACGGAAGTAAACTGGTCCAAGAACTACAGACAGTTCAACGTCAACTATCAAGTTGGAGTTGACGTCACGCACCTGCTCGTATGCACCAGCCTGAGAGTCCTGAGGGACAATATATATCTCGAGAGTTGTCAGGTTCAGAGACGCTGCAAGAGCATGGAATATCTGAATTGGCGGCGCAAAGACAAATATATTCGAAAGTGCCCCGATTCCATTTGGGTGGGCTGATTTCGCCAGATTATCAATCACAGAGATTGAATCCCATCCATCCACCTCCTCGTCGTCGAGGGAGAAATACGGGAATTGTGGCCACTCGATTGCCGCTGTGTGGACTGGGCGGCTGGGAATGAAAGTCTGCGCTGCTGCGCTGCTGCCACTGAAAACTTCGAGCAGAGGAAGATGGGTCGGAAGGAGGTCAGGGTTGTTACTCCCGCCCAAAAGGGTAATATTCTTGATTCTCCGATGCCTTTGGAGAAAGCGGTCGTGGACATAAGAAGCGTAAGTCTCAAGCAGAGGGAAGTAGCAGTGCCGAAGGGCGATGCCGGTTGGCTCGTACGGCAGGAGCAGAACCAGCGAACTGAGGTTCGTCGTTTTGAAGAGAGCCGAGTTGAGAATTCTGAAAAAAGACGGGATGACGGCCCCATCGGTGTCTCCGATACCAAGGCTAGAACCTGATCGATTAGTTGTACAATCTCGAATCGGAGGATCTCACTGGTCAAATGCTAAAGTCCGTACAGCTGAAGCGATCTCCGAATTCTGGGCCAAAGTCTTGCAGCACAGAACCATGCGTTTGAGGGATGTCAATTCAATGTCGCGATACAAGAGCTTCGTGGCCACAGAATTGAACACGACCGAAGTCGTGCTCAACGAAATCCGGTCAGATAGGGTAGTGTGCGCGGCGATGGAAAATAGGATCTCGACAGCAAGTCGGGCAAGGATCGAAGGATTTGCCATCGCCGTTCAGTTGGAGAGACTGTCGTGAGACGGAAAATTTACTTCGTTACGGCAGATCACGTGCTTATTTCAACGTGTTCAACTTTCAAGTAAAAAAGATGTTAATTTCAAGCTTCGTCTTGTTAAAGCTCGGAAAATCGGTCCAAAGTCGATTGAAAGCGAGATAAAAAGTGATAGATACAGCCGGAAATATTTACACGCCACCGTGAAACCATTCACCAATGAATTCACGGGACAACTGCGTTACATCGTCTATTCATGTGCGGGAACGATTGGCTCCGCACGCACGACCTTGAGAAAATCTGCGGCCTTGGTTGCATCAAGAGTCAGACGCAAGCTGCGGAAAACAAGAAAGAAGAGGAAACTCACTCCACCACGAAAGTGCGCTAGCAGACAGTTCGGTTTGTTCGAAAACTCCCTATCCAACACTTCCTTTCCCTCTATCGCAAAGCTTCCCCGCGGATATTCTTTCTCGATCTCCTGTACCGTCCTGGGGTCCACAAACCGCGAACCAAACCCAGCCTCGTGATACCCGCAGACGTCGAACCAAGCGCTGAGGAACATGAGGGATCCTGTAGCGGATGATTTTCCAGACGGCCACTCCAAAGTGTGAAGCACGATGCTTTGCACGATGTCACCGACTTGTTGTGGATCGAGGTTTGGGGCTGCCCCGTGCAGATGCTCGTACGCCATGATTCCGCCGTGCAGCTCGAATGTCATCGCGTGCGCGGGATGCCCTCGGCCCTCGTCAGTCATCGTCCAGCCGAGGTCGTGGAGTAGGCAGGTGTGGTAGAGCCGCCGATTCAGCTCCTCGAATGTTATCTGCGGTACTCCAGGAGTTCCGGAGGGAAACCCATTGTGCAGCATTGCGAGCGCGAAATAGTAACAGCGGATGGAGTGGATGAATCCTTCGTGCGGCGTGATCTTCTGTGCGTACTGGAAGGATGCACTGTGCTCTGGATCGAGTGGGACAGCGCGCAAAGTCTCGAATGGCACATAGTCGGCTTTGACCTTGGCTAGAGCGAAAAACTCTTGGACGTTACTGGGAACGTAGGCGTCGAATGTTTTGGGAAGTGGCATTTTTCTGATTCTGGAGAATCGTCCAACCAGTTATGTAGTCGGCGGTTACGGCCTCGGACTCAGGCTCGGCCTCGTGTTGGGGATTATTCATCGCCTTTCCAAAGTGTCGAATGATGAGTAAGACAATTTCCAAGTTAGGTAGTTGGAGTTGCACGGTGGTTTGATGTGTTTCAGCGGAAGTGAGAAACGGGCATCCAAGGCCGTGGACACCGACCGCATTGGTAAGTAGGATAAGTTTATTGAGTTACACATCGGCTGAATCAATTGACCTGCAGCAACATGCTTGACGTTCGTGCGAGTTTGTCGTGATCAAAATCTCGAAGATTTGAGAACGAGCACTGTTCCCGGTGGCAGAATCGTTGAAATTTGGTGCTGAGATTCTGGCAAGAATCTAGATTAGTTATGTGTACTTGCATCCTTGCTAGATGTCAGATCCTCGATTTTTTTCCGGGAACAGTCCAGCGGGCCAGGACCAGCGCAAATCGCAGATGCAGACTCGGAGGCCAAGACGCAGGGCTTGAGAGCTCATAGAGTCATATCGCAAAGGCAGAGCCGAAGTACGACATATTGCAGGTCAACAATTGCAGAGATGAGCAGTGATGGTTGTGGTGGCAGAAAGAAAGATGCCGACTGACTGACAGGTGGCAGTGAGAATCCATCAATATATCACGTGAACTGCCGCGCTGTTTGTTCCCGTCTTCCACGTCGCGCTCACAATGCGTCGAGCACAAAGCGTGCGCAATTATGGGAGGCCTTCTATCGCACTCGGCGCAGACGATTTAGGCGTTCTCAGAGAAGGAAACGAGTCCAACGAGGACGTTCTCCGACGCCAACTGATAGAGAAAGACCGCGAGAATGACCGGGTCCGTTTTCCGTGCAATTCGTTTGAATGCGAAAGATTTACACGTTCCCGCAGCTCCAAACTCAAGTCGAAGCTCTCCAGGCACAACTGGCTCAGCGGCCACCGATTGAAATGATCCAGCAACTCGAGAAAGAGCACAAGAGTCTAGAATTATTACTAGATGGAACGCAACGGGAGAACGAGCGATGCATGTCCGAAATCGAAAGGTCTGTTGCCGCCCCACATTACGAGTGCTGAATAATTACTTTTATTTAGAGGCAAAGCTCGCGAGAAGATGTTGGAGCGTGAATTGTCCAAGTTAGCGGGGGAGAACTGGCAGGTACGCTATATTCACTTCATGAGGACATTGAATGATAGCACTCCCGTCGTAGTCTGCGCTTGATATTGCACCGTCAAGCAGCGCAACGCTGGCCGGGAGATCCATCCTCCACCAGCGCTCTAACACCCTCGGCACCATGCCCTCGCCCGTTCTATCCCATGCGCAAGCCCAGGGTGCTGCCACCACTGCCTCTCCGGAAGAGCCGCCAAGTGCTGCCCAGCGCCAACTGCAAATGGACCAGCAGCAGGCCACGCTCGCCCATATCGAGCAAGTGCGCATGCTCATCATGGGGATGGAGCAGCGGCTCCAGACGCGAGAGGAGAAAGTCGTCAAGAGCGTGGAGCGCGCGGAGAGCGAGGGACGCAGGTTTGAGGAGCTGAGGAGGGAGATTGCGAACAATTCATGAGATATTTCTCACATCTTTTCTGTCATTTCATTCATCTGCTCATTGTACATGGGGAGGCTACGCATCAGCGTACCCGCATCCTCTCACTTCAATCCGATCCAGCTGTATGATCTACGGTATTCAGACCAACTTGAGAGACAGGTCGAGACCGCACAAAAGCCGCTATTTCTTCATCGCACTTTCCATCGAAGCACGCGTACTCCTGAAAGAAAATCCCTTGGTCGCTTTGAAATCCGGCTCTCCTCCTTCGCGGCGTTCGCCGTTTTGAACCGGGATTCAATCACGATGACCGGTCGGTGCGGGCCGCGGCACGATGACGCCGTTTGTCCGCGTGGGCCCGAGGTCCCTTCCTATCTCAGCCTCCGTCCACCATGGCAAACGAGTGCGATGTCCTGATCATCGGCGCTGGTAGGTTCAGTTCCTCCTCCGCCATCCAATTCAAACCAACCAAAAGCTCATCTGGAATCCGTCCTCAGGTCCCGCAGGATTGTGCGCCTTCACCGAGGTATACATGGTACTGATGCTAATTGGCGGCAAATGCAGGATGCTGGGCTGCTGGCTAGCCCGCACAGGCGTAAAGACCCGGATTATCGACCGGCGCGCGAGCAAGATTACGCGCGGGCATGCGGACGGGGTGCAGTGTCGAACAATAGAAATATTCCAGAGCTTTGGGATGGCGGATAGGATTAAGAGGGAGGGGAACGAGCTTTCTGGTTGGTCATTTAATCACAGTCCTCGACTATCAATAGTTTCCTTGGGTTTTGACGACTGTTTTCTTTGCCAGAGACCGTGTTCTACAATCCTGATATGAATGGAGAGCTGGTTCTGACATCGAGGATTCCCGACACGGCGCCCAATACGTCCCGGTTTCGGCATGTCGTCCTCAACCAAGGGCGTATCGAGGACTTTCTGATTGACTGTATGAAGGCGGACGGTGAGTTGCACTCAGAGAACTGTGAAGTAAAACTGAATTCGATGCAAGGATTAACGGTGGAGAGGTCGATGGCGCCTGTAACTCTGGAATATAGCGACAGCTCGACGGAAAGCCATCCAGTCACCGTGAAAGTCCAGCATTTGATTCCCAAGGAGGGCTTGGAGGCGTCGTCGGACATCTCGAGCGGCCTATATCGGTCCAATATTCTCTCCGACGAGGAATTCCATCGTTCCGAAGCACGAGGAGGGAAGATCGAAAGCATCAAGGCGAAATATGTCGTAGGGTGTGATGGCGCGCGCAGCTGGACGCGAAAGTATGTGTGCGGTTTCGCGTTTTGGTTTTGGTTTTGGGGCTTTTTAATTGAAGATATCATTATTAGCCAGCTCGGCTTTTCCCTCGAAGGCGATTCGGCCAATATCTACTGGGGCGTGATGGATGCTCGTGAGTTTCAACGCTTGATTTCCCCACCTAGATTGACCTCCTTCGAAGGTCCAATAACGAATCTGCCTGACGTCCGGGTCAAAGTCGTGCTGCATTCCGCAGATTCAGGGTCTTTGCTAATCGTCCCGCGGGAGCGGAACCTCGTGCGATTCTATATCCAGATGGGCACATTGCAGCCCGGCGAGAAATTAGTATGTCCACTGCTTAATCAAGCTACGGCCTCCAACCTAACACTCCTTGCCACAGGATCCCAGCGCGCAGAGCCCAGAAAAGATCATAGAAAGCGCCAGGAAAATATTGGCGCCATATACACTTGAATGTCCCGAAGTTGAGTGGTGGTCAGTGTATGAAATTGGCCAGCGCCTCTGTAAAAATGTGTCTTTCAAGAACCGCATTTTTCTCGCAGGGTTGGTCCCGCCCTCTGGTTATTGTGGCTATTTCTTATCAGAATTTCAGGGATGCCTTTCACACACATTCCCCCAAGGGTGGCCAGGGGATGAACGTGAGCATGGCGGACAGGTTTGCCCAACTCCTTTCCTTCTTTTCCTGCATTGCCAACTGAACAATCGAACAGCTACAACCTCGGGTGGAAACTCGCCGCATACGCCAAAGGACTCGCCAGTACCACCATCTTGGATACATGTTCGCCATTGCCTCACCACAGCCACTCCCAACGCTAACATGAACACGCAGATGGCGGCGAGCGGGTCGAAGTCGCCCGAGAGCTGATCGAGTTTGACCACAAAGTCTCTCGCCTCTTCTCCGGCAAACCTGCCGTCAGTGCCGAATCGGAGGGCGTCAGTCTAGAAGAATTCCGGGCTCTGTGGGTTCGGATGGGCAAATGGTCGTCGGGGACCGCGGTCAAATACGAGCGTTCCCTGATCGTAGCGGATAGCACTGCTGCCAAGACAGAACTAGCTAAGAACATTCTCATTGGATCGGTGGGTGATATAACTACTCCTTGGAAGAGCTAACTTGTCGGTTGCCCGTATACAGCATTTTGAATCCCACATGGTCGTTTGCTACGCTGACGCCCATGCGGTCCAGTTTGCTGACAGACTGGTGGCCGACGGGAGATGGAGGTTAATAGGTGCATTGTCGAACCCGAACTCGTTGTTGAAATTGATTGAATCGTCTCTAGTTTTTGCCGGCAACCTGGGCAGCTCAGACCAGCTCGGCCGGTTCAGCGACCTCTGCAGCCGGCTCATGACCTCGCAAAACTCGCCAATAAAGAAATACACACCGCCCGCTGCGGACTTGAACTCCGTTATCGAGGTCCTGACCCTGACTTCTTCCCCCAGAAAGGCCCTATCGTATTCGGCCTTTCCGGAGTTAGTCCGTCCGTTTGTTAGCAAGTTCCGGTACCCAACATACGACCAGATCTTCAGCGACGAGGTGTCGTACCTCGATGGGGGCGGTGAAGCATATTCGGGATACGGTGTCGAGGTCGACGGCCCTGGAGTGGTTGTTCTTGTGCGGCCGGATCAGCATGTAGCAGACGTTCTCCGGTTTGAGGAATGCGTTGAAAGGCTCGGTAGGCGCCTCACTTTGACCGCATTGCATAACGGATCGTTCATGAAATCTTCAGGCCACTTTTTCGACGGCTTTATGGTACAGAAGTGATTTCGGAAACTCAAGGCGCTGTGTATATATATTTTCAGAATAGCCGATGGACCTGTGGGTGCAGCACCGACTCTTGCTTCGTCCCTCGAGGTTTCTATTGAGAGGCGGGCTGATTATCAAAACTTGAACCAAACTTGAACACATCCTGTCAAGTCCGATCATTTGGATCATACACTGCATTCAGGCCCTTGGTAGGCAGACGTCTGTCTACCACGGGTAGCCAGAGCGCGACAGACCCAAGGTCGGCAGACTCTGTAGAGGTTGGTTAACCTGGGCCTACATCCAGAGTCCATTTCCTTGTTGTTGCCTTGACTCAATATCGTGAACGAAACCTGCCGCAAATACCCGAACGACGTGTGACATCAAATGCCACGATATTCTACCTTATTGCTCCTATCAACTCTTGCTGCCTTCGTTTCTCAGACGTTCCGAGCTGACATCTTGAGTAGCATAGTAGTGCAGTGGACCCTGTATTGGATCCATTGACCTCGCGCCAGCGTGTTGCAGAGAGAAAGGAGAAGACGAGGGCCATTCCCTCTTGAGCCTTGCCATGACAGCGCTAAAGCCCGGCGCAATCACATTAGGTAACAGGTGTTATGTAAATTATTGCCGTTGCCAAGGCACACATTGAAGATTCAAGAGTCGGAAAGACCCATACCACACAGCACCAACACAACACTAGTACCAATGTAGAAAGAAAGGTAGTCGAGGTCGGCGAGGGCTTTCGAGGTTGGACGAGGAGGTCGGCAGACCCTGCCGACCTCACCGTGCCAGATGGCGCCCAACCGCGGCACACGTTTGTCGGCAGACTCTGTCTCCGCGCATCACGGACCTCGCCAATGGGCGGCCAACCGCGACAGGCCGGGTCTACCCGGGCCCTGAATGCAGTGATATCATTCCTTCAGACCACCATCATCATGTCATTTGCTGGCCTCGAGGAGGATATCCTGGTCAATATCCTTGTTTTGTGCGACATATACCGCGTCCTGACGGTGTCTGCGGTAACTATCTACTTCCCTTCTGTCCACGTTCGATCGAACGCTCAGTTCAAGTTGCGAACACGCAGATTAACAAGCCACTGCGACGTCTCACACAAGTGAAGCAACTGTGGCTCTCCTTGATCCAAGACAGTGCTTTCCGCCAAGTGCTAGAACTTCACCCTGCTAATCTCGCGGAACTTGAAAGTTCCTCAACGGAAGAGCTTGTCAATCTCGTCAGGCGTGCGGTAACCGGACCTTCTCTCTGGTGGCCCGTTTCACCTACTCCGTCACTGTCCCGTAAGATCACCTTCGATACACATGTCCAAACCCATCAAGACGCACATCTTCTACCTGGCGCCAGATACATGCTCCTCGGCAGCGAAATACTGGCAGACATGTACATCTACGAGGTCTGGAGCGGTCGACGCGTTGGAAAATATGCCGCGAAGTCGCTTACCCACTGGGCGATCGATCTGGTACCCGGTGGCGATATAGCACGCCTATTGCTCGCTCAGCCAGCCGAGTATGTCGGTGGTGGATGGTATGTTCTGCCAGGCGAGGCGGAGTGGAATATCTCTGAAATTTGGACAGCTATGTCCATGTCGAAGAAATCGACCTCGTGACCGGTTTATCTCGTGAGGTATTCAACCTCAGCTTTACCACTAGGTTGAAGTCGCTGTCCGGCATCGTTGGCGATTTTTTCCTTTACCGTCTACCATGGGCGTACAGTACGGAGGTGAAAATGGTCCTCGTGAACTGGCGCGCGTCGACATACGTCGTGTTAAATTATGGGACCGAGCGGAATTCCGATGTAATTATTCTCGTCAACTCCGTGGATTACTACACCTCTAATTCGAACATCAGGTCATACTCGTCCGAGGCTATATTATAGCGACACACTTGGAAAGCACGCCTCCTCATCAACAGCTTCTAACTGTGACCAGCCTCGACGCATTTTCTCCACTTTGGAAGCCACTCAGCGGAATCAGCCTCTCAGAACAACTCTCTCCCCCCACCATCCCAATCACAGCACAGGAACGCCTGGAACATAATGGCCGGCCTCTCGGCCACGTCGCCATACCCGCGAGACTATCTGTTGTTGCGAGCGCGCTATATGATGGCGCGTACAACATCGTTGTCTTTGGAGGCGGATTCACCCCGCCGCCCAAACCGACGACGTTCGCGTCACAGATGGGTAATCTTATCAGCGGAAGGCGCCAACAACCACTCACACCGGAGGTGGTGGGCTCGGTGCTCTCCTATTCGTTCAGACCATCGTATGCCCAACGGAATTGTCAATTACGCTTCGTATCCGCCAAACGTGCTTCTCCCGGATTCAACCCAGCGGGTATGTTCCCTCAAAGGGCAGTGGTGGCGCAGAGAGGCAGTCCTTTTAATGTGTCCTACTACCAGTAAATTAATCGGGCTGGCGCGTGTCATGCGGCCATAGATAAAGGAAGCCTCGACCTCGCCGAATAGACTCTCATTGCACGCGCGCAGAAAATCGGCCTGCATATTTCTAAGTAGAGGCCAAGACCTGTAAAAGGGTTTGTCACGTCGTCGAAGGCGAATTCTTATTCTGCTCCAGTTCTGTTCCCTGGTCCACTTAGCTAAAATGTGGCGCCTGCTATTTCACCTTGCATAGTTGCCTTTTAAACAGTTCGTCCACACACCCATTGCCGGTCTCACGAGCGCTGACCGAATCTTACAATTCAGATGCCACCGAATGGGTTAGCTTCCCCTGCATTTGTCCATCCTTTTCAGTGCCCAACCACTTCAATCCGTAGATTACGTCTCGATTTCGCCGCAAATCGTTCGAGGACGCCACCAGAGGAGGTTTGGAGCCATTCAACAAGTTCTTCCGCGACGTGTCGTTGTTCTCTTTCCATCTGTCGCCCGAAACGCCGCTTTTCCCCGTTGTATTTGCCCATGTCTTAGGTCTATCTCGGGTTGTCTCTGCCGCTCGATCGCCTGCCTATTACCATTCCCAGGGCAGTCTAAAATGTTGAGCTTGATTCTTCCGATCTCGGGTTGTCTGGGCCCTTCTTGGGCGCTTGATTATTCCCAGTGCAGACTAAAATGTTGAGCTTGATTCGATTCGTTTGTCATACGCAGGGGAATCTACGAAAATTTATCGGAGTCTGTTGTTGAAAAGTTCGTTAAACGTGTATGAAGTTTTTATGGATGTCTCAGAACAAACAGGCAATTCACTCTGCGTAAGAAAAATTCGCACAACGGTTAAGTAATCCACCCGAGAATCTATTCATCGACAGGGACAATCGGACCCTTGCGAACCGTATTATTGATTGCGTCGGGCTTATTGGCACGTCATTAGTTTTGAACCCAGGCAATTGAAAAAGGAAGTTGCTCACTCCGGATTGCAAGTGTGAGAGTAGACAGTCCGGCTTCGCCTTAAATTCATTCTGCAGCACCTCAAAGCCCTCGGCCACAAAATTTCCTAACGGATACTCCTTCTCGATCTCCTGGACCGTCTTGCGATTGATCAAGGAGTTGAACGACCCGGGTCCCTGCGCGTCGTACCCACTAACATCAAACATCGCGCCCAGGGAAATAAGCGACTTGTTCGCGGACGACTTTCCCGCCGGCCAGTGCGAAGTATGGAGCACAATGCTCTGCACGATGTCCCCGACCTGCTGGGCATCGAGCTCTGGCGCCGCCGCGCGGAGGTGCTCGAATGCCATGATCCCGCCGTGCAGCTCGAACGTCATCGCCGCGGCGAGGTGCGCGTGGCCCTCGGCGGTGGTCGTCCAGCCCACGTCGTGCATGATGCAGGTGTGGTAGATTCGCCGGTTGAGCTCCTCGAAGGTGATCTGCGGTACACCGGGCGTCTCCGAGGGAAGCCGTTGTGCAGCATCGCGAGGGCGAAATAATAGCACCGGATCGAGTGGATGAAGCCCTCGTGCGGCGTCATTTTCTTTGCATACTCGAAGGACGCCGCATGGGCCGGGTCGAGGGGCACGGCGCGTAGAGTCTCGAACGAGACATAGTCTGGTTTGAATTTCGCGAGCGCGAAAAGGTCCTTGCCATTGCTGGGAACGTAGGCGTCGAATGTTTTAGGGAAGGGCATCTTGTCTGGATGAGGGCTGGAACCCAGGATATTTATATGCTTCTTCGGATGAGTACACAGTCTCTGTCCGATCCAAGATTCCACTTGCCATGAGTAAGTAACTCATTTAGAGATCCCACCGTCGAATTTCTTTCTCCGTTTGCGCAACCCTTCGCGGTCTCGGCATGGCTTGCGTTGCCTTCGCTCACACGACTCGGACCTGTTCATTCTCAAATATGACTTACGCGCAGCCTCAAAACTGATGGGACATGGACAGCACGCAGCGCCACGAACTTGCCGGGAGAACACGCAAGTTGGCAACCCTACCTTGGTGAGAGATGGTCGGTAAAAACAACAAAGGCAAAGTTCGAACAGCATCCGCGGCTGCGGATGATCCCCTATCCGAAGTTGAACCTGTCCATCAATTGAAATCCGTTTTTCTTCCTCTGCCCTTCGAATCGTCTGTGTTCAACCCTTCCATATTGGCTTGATGTGGTCGTATGAAAGATTTCCTCTATCCACCGCTGCTCAGTTGAGCGCAGCCGCATCTTGAATCTTGACAGAGCGCAGTTCAAAGTTGCCGGAAGACACGCAATTTCGCCGGCAACTACTAGGGCTTTTCACCTTACGTACCGTATACGGTACGGATACGGCTACGACAATTTCATGAAATTTCGTCCGTAATACGGTACGGTACGGCTCAAGGCGACAGCTGTCGATTTTGGCCAGTTCCCGGCTGTGACATGACAGAAATCACCTCGGCTGACTGCAGGAAGTCTTGCCTTGCCATCAGCAAAGCCATCTTGAGGGTCAGGGCTGCCCACGGCACCCAGAAAGTCAGTGTCCCATGGCGATTCATGACTTGGATTACCTATTATGGCTGGGAAATCTCGCTTGACCCTACGGCGTATTACGGCCGTAACACTGTATACGGTACGGGAAAATACGGACTATCCGGAGGGCTTACGGTACGTGAAAAATCCGTACTGCAAAGGTCCGTAACCGTATGCCTACGGCTGCAGTGAAGAGCCCTAGCAACTACTCTAAGAACCGCCCTGTACGATTTACCCTCCAGTCCTCTGAATTGTCTCTCTCTTTCACAACGTCCATTTTAGTTCAATTCACTTGCAATTCACTGGTTACTGCTGGCCATCGGTGGTACCTTCGCTGCTCAGGCCTCAGACTCTGCTCTCTATTTCAATTCACAATCCATTGTCTTCGAATGGTAGCTTGACTGTTCTCTGTCTGGGAGTCTCATCATAACGCGGCCTATCTCTGTACCGCAAGTTCTCAAACGGTCCTGTCTCTCCATCGGTTCTGGCCTGGCGGACCGCTGTTTTGTGCTCGAAAATCCGGTCCGCTGTTGGCTACGTATTCTTAGTGTTTGCATTTTTCGATGTTCAATCCTGCCATATCCACGCCGTTCTGGGACGGAAGCATCAATGGCGTTCCCTCGACAGGCGGCGGCCCAGGCCGCAGTAATGCATATTCATCTGCAAAGGCTTAAAGCCTGATTCAACGTGCAAGTTTTCGCAAAAAAAAACATCACAACCGAACGTCGTCCTCAACGATCGGCCAATGCCGATACATAAGTACCCGCGAGACTATCCGTTGTTGCGAGCGCGCTGTATTAATGAAGGCGCGTATAACATCGTTGTCTATGGAGGCGAATTCTCCCAGCCGCCTAAAACGACGACGTTCGCGTCGCAGATGGTTAATCTTATAAGTGGAAGGCGCCAAGAACCACCGGAGGTAGCGCGCTCAGTGGTCTCTTATTGGTTCGGATCATCGTATGCCCAACGGAATTCTCAATTATGCCTCGTATCCGGCCAAACGTGCTGCTCTCGGATTCAATCCAGCAGGTATATTCCCTCGAAGGGCAGAGAGGCAGTTTCTTTATTGTGTCATACTGCCAGTAGATTAATCGGGCTGGGCGGCCATAGATCCACGAAAATCTTGAACAATCGTAAGCACAGAATACTGCAGTAAACTCTCCCCAGAATCGGAATACAGTGCTTCATATTCTTCCTCCGACAGTTTGAACGATGTAGATTATCCAAGCGCAGTGGAGTCGAAAAAAAACTTGATTCTTGGAAGCAGCGTGATAACCTAACTATGCAATCTTTGGAGTATGAACGTTGTGGGCGATATGAGGTAGATTCTGACTCCAGGATTTTATCAGCGTGTCTCTGGTGGTTTTTTTGGTTTGAGGAGGAAAGGAAGCCTCAACTGCGTCGAATAAGTAGACTCTATTCATTGTACGCGTGCGCAGAAAAACAAGCTCCAAAAATGCATATTCGAAGTAAGGGATGACGGTCCTTACCACGAATGGAGATGATGGTTCGGTAGAAGGCGGGCGGTCACAAGTGACTCCCGATAGCTCCCATTTTGCAGCTTGTCCTTGCTTCCTCCTGCTGCGACGCAATGTTGCAAACCCATTGCAAACCGCAGAATGTTCAAGAACGCTCCTCAAATATGGCTACAGAGACCTCTCAACAAGCCCACCTGCCCCTCCGTGACCTTGTGTATTCGCGCGGATAGACTCGGAGCATCGACGCCTTCCAAAAGTCAGCACCTCCACAATTTACCCTGGCGGCGAGAACCACCACCGCCTGCGCGATAAGAACTGGTTCATAATTCAAACAAGCTGGCACGGAAATCCGCATGCATATTGGCGCGGCTAAACGGCTCTCTCGTGCTTGCAAAGCAGCTATCTCTCTCCGACTGCAGAACCCTCATTGAACTCTCCTCCCAACAGGATTAACTGGCCAAATCGGCGCCCGAGACTGCGCCGAGACGTACGGGATTACGCTAGACTACCTGGATCCCGATTCTACGTAGTCCGTTTTTAAGCGCGGGGGTCCGATCAGGGTAAGGCTCCAACTGTTTTGTTTGTGTGTGTGGCTGAGCACAAACTAAACAGAAACGGAAACAAACATTTTAAAAACTGTTTCAAACGTTTGCACACGGTTTTTTGTAGTAAGTAATTGGCATGGCAAATAGTGTAATGGTATCAGTATTTGAAGTATCCCTCTTTGACCCACATCTTCGTAAGCATGGCCTCCATGATCGTATTCGCCTTCAATGAGCCGCGAGTTTCACGGCATAAGTTGCGGGATTTGGAGAAGAGGCGTTCAACAGAGACACTAGCCCCTGGAATGGCCAGAAAGTCTCGTGCGATACGCGAAACAACTGGGAAATGAAAACCGAACTCCTGTACAGTTGAACTGAATTTTGAAAAAAATGATCAACCAAATATCGAACTTACCTTCCACCACAGCAAGGGCCGCTCACGATCCCCACGGCCAAATGTACGACGAGCAGCAAAGAATTGCTCGAGCTCACCCACCAACCCTGGAGCAGCGTTGGCCTCGTTGTCTTCTTCCTCGAAATCACAGATTGTGTCAAGCAAAGAGCCGGTGGAATGCCTGGAGGGCTTCGGTATCGCAAGCGTTGCATTTTTAGCTGCTGCTCGTTCCTGATCATACCGTATTTTGTAGGCATTGTAAACAAAGGTGAAAAGGGTGCGAGCGTTTGGTCTATCTTCCGCTGTGAACCACGACAGGCCTAGCGACGGATGAAGTACTACCTGGCCTGTTAGCATGTATCAAATAAGACAGGAATTTCATGCATACTCGTTGCAATGATGTTGAACTGGCACTTGCTAGCCTTGGCATAATACATCGCAAGTTTGGTAAGGCCCGCTGCTGCAGCGACACGGAGCGGCTCAAGAATTGTCTGGTCTTCGCGGGTCTTCTCAAGGTGTTCGGACATCTGCTTGTAGAGCGGGAGTACCCATGGGAGTGTTGGAGTTTTCACCTTCGACATCTGAAGCGTAACCTCGGTGAGAACCTGTTTTGAGATGGGTCTCTGTGACGGGTAAATGAATAATATATTCACATGCCTTTAATAACGCTCCCAAAGACACCAACAAATCCCACTCGGCATCGCTGAGCTCCAAGGCTTCGAACTTGTTGTGCTTTGCCACCCACTACTCCACACCACTCGGGGGCAAGCAGAAACCAATAGAAAATTGCCAGCAACAGAATTGTATTCATATTCACGATTTCCGTTCGCGTAACCAGTGACTAAGGGTCGAAAATGGAGCAATTTGGACGGGGGATATACAGGGTCGGTGGCGAGGATACATGCTGCCCGAAGCAGAAGCGAGGAATAGCTTAGACGGCCCATATTCTTACATACCTGAGATGACAAGTGGAATGCTCCGCAAATATGGCATTGCCGATTCAGCTGGACTGCTCGCCTTACCCCCCCAAAAATTGAACAATAAATTCAACTGTTTAACTGTGTGTTTACTGTGTACAAACTGTTTTCCAAGGTGCGCAAACTAAACGGAAACAAAAACAGTTTTAACTGTGTGAAACGTTTACAAACAAAAACTGTTGGAGCCTTAGATCAGGGTAGAAGCTTGTTACATAATCTGCACCGCCACATTGCCTTGAAAGCGCGCCGGGGGCAATACCAGACACTTTTTCTACGTGTTTTATCGGCGAGATATGTTTAAAAAACTGCTCTACAGGTCCTCAGATTTATTTGAGCTTTTTGGATGACATTTGAGGTTGGTGGTTCAAAGTCACATGGGCTGACCGAGGATTTTTCCACTGGGTTAAAAAGAATTCCAAGTTGACAACACAGTGTAAATAAGTCCTCTCACCATATTCCAACTCAAAAATCACCCCAAAAGATGCTGTATATGGCAGATAACTGAGATAGAACATATGTGGCAGTGTAGATTATGTAACAAGGCTTTACCCTGATTAGACCCCCGCGCTTAATAACAGACTTCAACAAATGGAGGTACGAGATCATATGTTGAAGCGTCTGTCTGCGAGAGACTAGATTCTGCGGCACTACGATCAAAATCAGCTTTTGCTGATGTTGAACACATCCTGTCAATTCCGATCATTTCGATCATATCCTTCCTTCAGACCACTATCGTCATGTCATTCGTGGGCCTCGGGGAGGATATGCTGCTCAATATACTTGCTTTATGCGACGTATACCGAGTTCTGACGGTGTCTGCAGTAGATATCTATCCACGTATCAATTGAACGCTCATTTCAAGTTGCGAACACGCAGATTAACAAGCCACTGCGACGTCTCACACACGTGAAGCAATTGTGGCTCTTCTTGATCCAAGACAGCACTTTCCGCGAAGTGCTAGAATTTCACCCTCCTAATCTCGCGGAACTTGAAAGTTACTCTACGGAAGAGCTTGTCGATTTCGTCAAGCGTGCAGTAACCGGACCTTCCCGCTGGTGGGCCGTTTCATCTACTCCGTCAGCGTCCCGCAAGATCGCCTTCGATACACATGTCAAAACCCCCGAAAAATCACGCCTTCTGCCCGGTGCCAGGTACATGCTCCCACCTCAGGGACCGCCTTTTCCATTACGTCAGGACCAGTTAGGTAGGTTCGTTTGCAAGACAGTAACGTACCTAACTGGTCCTGACCCGGTGGCGGTAGGCGGAGTCTGCTGCTTCTATTATGTCATTTCCTCGCGCGGCGCCGACGCTCACCTCCCGCTGCCACAACATTCAGCCTCCTTTTTGTTCCTTGCCTTTGAATACCTCCAATATATATATCTTCCTGGACATTTAGAATTTACTCTCAAAATTTCCTCTTTGTGGCGCCTTTTGCGACGCTCTTTTCTGCCACGCCACCGCTCCTCCTCTCAGCCACCTGTTACGCCGCCGCTTCCGCTCTTGGTCTCAACCACTCAGCCCGTAGGTATTCCTTGCCAGTCCGCTGGGAAATTGGTCAGTCAGCTTCTTGGTTTCTCTTCTGGCCGTAGTAGTAGCGCCTCCTCCCTTTACTGCGCTTGCTTCCCTCGGCTGCTGGGATAGCCATTGCGCCAGCTCGTCTCAATAGCGGCATCTTCTCGAACTTGGTCAATCTGGCATAGGCTTTTCCTGGAATCCTCCGAGAATAATTCATTGACACCTCTTCTGGATGCTGCCACCTCTCATTTCTGTCACCTTCTTCTTTTGATGCCTGCCCCTTTTAGTTTAAAGTTTCAACCACTGCGCCTATCGGGATATGCACCACAGTGTTCAATTTATTAGAAACGGCTCGCCTCCTATTAGCACCTGTTCTGCCTCCCTCCCCTCTGCCACCTTCCTCCCTCTTGAATGTCTCGCCCTTTTGTCTTGACTTGCTTTGATCGCATCATTATGACTTTGAGCTGGTAACTGAATGATTTCTGCTTCAAGTTACATTGTTCCTTTGGGAACACTGCCTCCTTCCATAGCATAAATTTATTTTTGAGCCACTGGAAATCATACGTGAACACTCAGCCTCCCTTTTTCAGGTTTCATATTGCCATTTAATCGCATTCGCAGAGGGATAACAGAACTGGCATCGGGCGGCAGGCCACGCCGGTGGCATGGAGGTCAGACGGAGGTCACGGATGGCTGTTGAAAGTTTTGCTACTGGTGAGAAGTGTAAACACCTACAAAATATCTAGGCTGCAAAATTATGGCGTAACCTTTGTTTCATAGGGTTGGAAGAAAATCTCGGCTGCCGGGAGCCTTCGTCCCGACCCGGGCCGGAGGCCGATCGTCCAATCAGGATGCGAATAAAACTCGACGGAACTTGAATCTGTTATAACTTTCGCAATACTTCATGGAATTCCTTGTTTAATAGCTAGAATTGAAGCCATTCAACGCCCGGTTGAGAAATAACAGAAATAAGAGGCGCTGCGTTCGGGAAAGTTGGCGTGCAAGAATATCGACTGGATTGAACCCAATTCCCTAGTGGAATTTAAGCCAGATCCTGAACTTTCACAATTATCAGTTGACAATTTTTATTATTATCTGGAAGTCTCGGATTAACTTCCAAATGTCATCTAAAGGACCTTACCATGATTTGAATCAGTGGCAGCTATCTATGCAGACTGTTGGAACATGAACTTTGGGGGGGGGAGGGAATCATGATATTTTCATTGAAACAACTCCCAATGGTACTTTTATCTGGCCTGGTTATGTTATTTTGCATATTCAAGCATTCATTAATCATCCTCCAATACTTTTATATGAGCAGTGCTTAGAATAATACCAAAAAGAGGTCAAAGGAGGCCAACGGAGGCCACCCTCCACTCTGTCGCACTCCTCCGTGCAGCTGCTCCCCCGATAATCCGCTGGAAAACAAACTCATTTTATTGATCTGGATGCCATTGAACAAGTAAACCGTAATGGAGAATAAGTAAGCCCAATTTAGTTCTGCGCGGAGCGAGATGCAGTTGCAGGTTCAATAATTGGCTGTACCTGTCCAAACCATTGATAAGCAAGCCCAGGGGCCGTAGTAGTACAGAATGCGAAAAGAAGGGAGTAATACTGATGCCTGGTGAGATCTGGGTTGTACTGTACAAGAGAGGCCGACAACGGATAGGTACTCGCCGCTGTGAAGGTCAGAGGAGGCATGTGAATAAGATGCAGTTGGAAAGTTGCCCAGACAGCAAAACAACAGCCGAAGCAGAAGTTTAGCAGAGGGTCGCCGAGATGGGGATGGTGGCGCGAGGTGGCACCGCCGATGGTCGCCAAAGGTAGGCAGCAGGGATGCGGATGCCTCCAGTCAGAATACTTATACCAAACGAAGGGTTGCATAGTTGAATTCAAGTTTGGGGCCCGGGGATGCGATTGGAGGGAGGTGAAAAAGGCTGAGGCACCAACAAGTAGCGCCTCCCATCAGCCTCAGCCAGAAAAAAAAGGATGCAACACAAAGAACCATCCGTACAGAGGAACTGTTGCAAGGAATGTTGGCGAGGTAGTGGAGCTGAGCAGGGTCACCAAAAAGAGGCCACATGGATGGAAATATGGATGGCCAACAAGCAAAACTTACACCAACAGCACAGATAAATGTGGTTTGCGATGTGCATCAAGTATGCAATCGGAGGGCGGCGCAAAAAGGCCAACAGTGCAAAATTCAAATATGAACTAGGCAGGCCCAGTGCGCAAAATAGGAGTGACAAGAGAAGGATTTGACTCCGCCTACCACCGAGAAAATGAGGCTGCTTGCATAGGGTCGGCGTCAGTAACGGTGGTTGGCGTAGGAAGCAAAGGTGGTAGGCGTCCCACGGCTGTCACACCGCCACTGTACCAAATGGGGCACTTGCGTAATAAAGTTGCGTAAAAGAAGCACTTAACTCTGCCTACCGCCACCGGGTCGGGACCTCTTAGGTAGGTTCCTGTTTTGCAAAATAACCTACCTAACAGGTCCTGACGTAATAGAAAAGGCGGTCCCTGAGGTGCATGCTCCTTGGCAGGGGGGCACTGGCGGACCTGTATATCTATGAGGTCTGGAGCGGTCGACGCGTTGGAAAATTTGCCGCGAAGTCGCTTACGCACTGGGCAATCGATTTGGTACCTGGTGGCGATATAGCACGCTTATTGCTCGCTCAGCCAGTCGAATATGGCGGCGATGAATGGTATGTTCTGCCAGGCGAGGCGGAGTGGAATATCTCTGAAATTTGGACAGCTATGTCCATGTCGAAGAAATCGACCTCGTGACCGGTTTATCTCGTGAGGCATTCAGCCTCAGCTTTGCCACTAGGTTGAAGTCGCTGTCCGGCATCGTTGGCGATTTTTTCCTTTATCAACTATGGGGATACGGTGTGGAGGTGAGAATGGTCCTCGTGAACTGGCGCGCGTCAACATACGTTGCGTTAAATTACGGGACCGAGCGGAATTTCGATGTAATTATTCTCGCCAAGTACTACATGTTTAATTCGAACATCAGGTCATCCTCGTCCGAGGCTATATTATAGCGACACACTTGGATAGCACATCTCCTCATCAACAGCTTCTGACTGTGACCAGTCTCGACGCATTTTCTCTACATTGGAAGCCACTCAGCGAAATCAGCCTCTCAGAACCACTCTCTCCCCGAACCATCCCAATCACAGTACAGGAGCGCCTAGAACATAATGGCCGGCCTCTCGGCCACCTCGCCATACCCGCGAGACTATCTGTTGTTGCGAGCGCACTGTATGATGGCGCGTATAACATCGTTGTCTATGGAGGCGGATTCCCCCCGCCGTCCAAACCGACGACGTTCGCGTCACAGATGGGTAATCTTATAAGCGGAAGGCGCCAACAACCATTCGTACCGGGGTTGATGGGCTCGGTGCTCTCCTATTCGTTCAGGCCACCGTCTGTCCGACGGAATGGTCAATTACGCTTCGTATCCGCCAAACGCGCTTTTCCCGACCCAGCGGTTACTATGTTCCCTCGAAGGGCTGTGGAGGCGCAGAGAGGCAGTTCTTTTACTGTGTTCTACTACCAGTAGATTAATCGGGCTGTCGTGCGCCATGCGGCCATAGATCCACGCAAATGTTGAATCATCGTGAGCACAGAATAGTGCAGTAAACTCTAATCAGAACACAGTGCTTCATATTCTTCCTCCAGTTCGAACGATGTATTTGGATCATCCAAGTGCAGCTGATTCGAAAAAAACTTGATTCTTGGAAGCAGCGTGAAAAGATAATCATGCAATCTTTGGCGTTGTGGGCGGTATGAGGTAGATTCTGACTCCAGCGTTTCGTGTCTCTGGTGGTTTTTTGCTGTTTTTTGATTTGAGGAAAGGAACCCTTAACCGCGTCGAATAAGTAGACTCTACTCATTGCACGCGCGCGCAGAAAAATAGGCTCCAAAAATGCCTATTTCAGTGGGATGACGGTCCTTACGACGAATGGAGATGATGGTTTCGGTAGAAGGCGGGCGGTCACACGTGACTCCCGATAGCTCCCACTTCAAGTTACAGCTTCGTCCTTGCTTCCTGCTGCTGCGACGCCATGTCGCAAACCGATTGCAAACCACAGAATGTTCAAGAATGCTTCTCCGTGACCTTGTGTATTCGCGCGGATAGACCCGGAGCATCGATGATCGACGCCTTCCAAAAGTCAGCACCTCCAATTTATCCTGGCCGACGAGAACCATCACCGCCTGCGCGATAAGAACTGGTTCATAATACAAAAAACCTGGCACGGAAATCCGCATGCGGCTAAACGGCTCTCTCGTGCTTTCAATTGCAAAGCAGCTGTTTGTCCTATCTCTCTCCGACTACAGAACCCCCATTGAACTCCCCCCCGACAGGATTGACTGACCAAATCGGCGCCCGAGACTTGGCTGAGGCTTTCCAGGATTGCGCTAGACTACCTGGATCCCGATTCCGATAGCGCGAATCGGATCCTGATGACGGTCAGAGACGCCAAGGGGGGGAGACCATTACCTGCCAGCGTCTTGGAGGCAGTCGATACCATCCTCACCGCGAAATTGGCTGGCGGGATCCACGTTGACGCCCGCAGTGGATTCGATACCTGCGATACCCAGCCAGTTCTTCTCTTCACCATCGATCGATTCACTACCCCCGTCGTTCCGCGGCGACACTACACAGATTTTCTCGTCTCGGCTGGTGATACCCAATGCGCGCAGCTCAGCGTTACCCGGATGCTCTAACCCTGGTCGCGTTTGTGTCGACAATGTGATCCACTCAGCAGCAGGCTAGGTCCGAGACTGCGCGCGGACTGCTACATACACCATGATGGAGGCGCCAGGTATCCGGAGTCCCGTGGATGTTCTAAGGTCACCAAGGCTTGGAGTCTTCCCTGTAGGTACGTGCTTCACGCAGTCGGACCGCGGCTACACCGGGGAGCTACACCGTCCACAAGGGAAGAGGAGGCCCTGTCGCTGCTATACCAGTTGTCTCGATCTTGCGGATGAGGTTACAGGTAAGAGGTCGCTGCCGCGCCGCGCGCATCATCGTTACTGATCTTTTGACAGCTGGGCACCGTCGTCGTCGTCGCGTTCCCGTGTATCTCGACGGGACATTTCGCTTGCCCGGGCGACGTCGCGGCACGACTTGCTCCGCGGGCAGCGGATGAATGGCTTGCCGCGCATCCCGCTTCCAATATGCGCGTTATCTTTACGCCCGCTGATGTCGCATACTACACGGAGGCCCTCTCTTCCGTTTTCCACCTACCGCAGCAGCGATACGCACCAAGCTCCGACCGTGATCCCTGCAGAGGTAGTCGAGAAGATCAAGAACCCCGACACTATCATCTTTCGCTGGGGCGGGCTCAGCGCCGACGCCGTACACAAGGACCTTGGCTTGAGGCTCGACTACACCATGAGCCAATGAAGTCTACTCTCTATCTCGTATCTCGCCCTCGTCAAGACCACCATGCGGTGTCTGTATGATACGGTAAGTACGTTACTCTCTTGCTTCCTCTCCTCCCGCAGTAATTCTTGTTTGACAGGAGTTGCCTGATGCTTCGTAGGTACGACATGCATCCTTGTTCTGCATCATCTTCTGACCTCCCTTCCGCAGGAAAGTGTCTCCTGCTTCACGTACGCCACCCTGCCCTCAGCTGGGCCAGGCCCCTGTTTACGAGGCTACTTCGAAGCGTGATCACCTCCAATGCTCTCCGGTCCGGCTTCGACCCTGCACGAATCCACACGCTGCTGGGCACGTATATGCTCTTGCAGAGCAAGCCGCCGGACACTACTTCCCCATCCAGACGTTCATCGACTGCGCACTGCCGTACCGACGATGGGCTTCCCCGACGGGGTGTTCGAGGAGGTGTGCACTGCCCGCGGTGCGGCCCGGTAGACGTTCCTCAATGTGCGCGCAGCGCACTGGTTCCTCGAGACGCCGCAGGCGGCTACGCGTACGGGGCGTTCGTCGCCGGGCGCGCGGTGGAGGGAGGCGGCTCGTGCTCGGTGCGGGTTCAAATTGTCAATACACCGAGTGTGATACTAATACAACGGCAGGGAACAGATGGCAATCGATAGCGGGGACATGATGCCGGTCCGGGTTAATGGTGGCGCGCGTCATGCCATGGTCCCTGCGGAGTTGGTACGGCAGAGAAGTAACTTTGGGGGACATGCGATGGAATTCGAAGCATTGAGGGACGCCTGTTCTGGATAGTTAGACGCGCATCAGTAGACACGGACCGGTGGTTTCCTTCACTGCCGGGTGCCTACGTAGATACGTAGACTTCTTGCCATTCAGTTCTCGCCAAAATCGATGCCAAACCTGACCTCGAGGCTTCATTTCATCAATTGTTAGGCGCTCACAAGCATACAAGACGCCGCTGCGGGGACTTGCCTAATCGGGACTCTCCACTTGCTCGCTACCCCCACCGCCTCCACCTAAGTACACCTATCCTCACCCTTTTTTGCTCAAGCCTTTACTTTGACAATGCCTCCTCGCGGTCGCGGTGGTTCTGGAAGGCCTGCTCGCGGTGGCGCAGGGCCTGCCCATCAGGCTGCCCGTACGAAGCTCATGGGCTAACTGTCCGCGTTCATCCTGATCCTGACACGCTATACAGCCCAGCACATCACGACCGTCGGCGTGCGCCGCCCTGACTACGGCTCCAGCGGTCGGCCTATCGATATAAATGTCAATTCTTTCACCGTGGAGATCCCGAATGCCATGCTCTATCACTACGATGGTGCGTGTGCTTTGCCACCTTTTCTTCATTCAGTCTCTGACATAACGTCCTCAATGGGCAGTGGGTACGTTGTGTACTTCTTTGTTCGGTCGAGTCTTGACGCGCTGATGCGACGCGTTCTCCAGTTATTGGCGCTGACAAAATTCTTCCCTCGGCAATGAACATGCGGCTCATCAGGGCGCTTCAAGACCACGTCGCACCCAACATCTTCGCCGAAACGCGCTGCGTCTTCGACGGGAAGAAGAACCTGTACGCCCCAGTGGAATTGAATTTGGGAGGTGAATCTCGCGAAGTACGCTACCCCTTTACTCAAAAGATGAACATAAAACCTGACATACTTATTCTGTCTAGTTCGACGTTAGCCTCCCGGGAGCTCCCGCGAATAGGGACAGGCCGCCTAGGATTTACAAGATCCGCCTCACGCGCGTTGCGATAATAAACACAGAGTACGTGGGCTTCGCGTGCGCGCGTTCAGAAGCCTCTTGACAATGACACCTCCCACAGGATTCTTCACCGTTTCATCGAAGGGAAGCAGTCGTTCGATAACGCGGTCAGCACCGCGTTGATGGTGCGTGTATTGTCCATCGACATTGGTTCTTTCTCAATCTAGCCCTCGTTTCAGGCCTTCAATGTCGTGATTCGCATGGAGCCCTCGCAGAGGTTCCCCATCAAGGGCCGGTCTTTCTTCACGGAAGAAGGATCGAAGGCCATCGGCGCCGGCCTCGTCCTCTGGCGCGGCTACTTCCAGTCCATCCGCCCCGCGGTCGGTCGTATGCTCATCAACGTCGACATCTCGACCGGGGTGATGTACCAGTCGGGGCCCCTCATCAAGCTCTGTCTATCCTTCCTTGGCCTCAATGTGAACGACCCCCTCCAGCTCTCGCGGAACTTGGATGACCGCCGGCGGATCAAGCTGTCGCGCTTCATTACGGGGATTCGCGTCGAGACGCAGGACGCGACTAGGGACCCGAACCCGAACAACGCGGTGCGGCGCGCGCGCGTGGTGCGCAAGCTCAGCCAGCTGGGTGCCAGCGACGTTACGTTTCAGATGCGAGGGGGCGAGACCAAGACGGTCGCTAGATACTACCAGGAGACGACCGGGCGCCCGCTCAGGTTCCCGACCGTCTTCTGTGTCGAAGTCAGCCAACCCTTCTTCCTTTGCATTTACACTAATCTTTCTGTTCGCAGGTCGGTCAGGGCGCCCTGATCCCTCTCGAGTTATGCAACGTCCTCCCAGGCCAGCTCGTCAAGAAGGAGATCCCCGACGACAAGACCGCTGACCTCGTGGCTTTTGCTACGAAGAAACCGAAGGAGCGACTCGAAGCTATCCGAAGGGGCATGGAAGTAAGTCAGGTGGCCGAGCTTACTTCTTTTTACTGAAAATTGCAGGTTCTAGCATACGGCCAGTCGGAGTATGTCCGAAAATTCGGACTCCAAGTGGACCCAACGATACTCTCGACAAAGGCGCGTATCCTTAGACCCCCGACGCTGAAATATGGGGTCGGCGGCAAAGCTCCGACTGTCGTACGTTTAGTCCTGGGATTTGGTTCTTCCCATATTGATCTGTTCTTCCCTCATGTCTTAGGACCCGAGAAATGGCGCTTGGAACATGTACGTGTGATCACCGATGCACTTATAGATTTTGACGTTCTTTTGTTTGTTCTAGGGCGGACAAGAAGTTTTACCGCCCTGCGACCATCACGTCCTGGGTTCTCGTCGTCTTTGATACGCGCCTCCCTGAGAATCTTTTACAAGATGTCGCCAGGGGTTTGGTCCAAGGCTGCACCAGCACAGGTATTTGTTTCCACAGTGAAAAATTCGTAGATTAGCTGCTCATGAAAACCAATCTTAGGCATGACTGTCGTCAACCCGCAGCCCGTCCTTCGGCGTATGAACGGCCAAAGCAAGATTTCGCAGGTTAGCCGTCGGCCTGATTACCTCCTTTTTTTTTGCATGCATTGCTGAGATTACTTTTATTCGACTGCGTAGCAACTTCAAGCTGCCGGTGCGGAGTGCTTCGCGCAGACCAAGGCTCCTCCGACTTTGTTTGTCATCATTCTTCCCGATGGAGGAAACGACATTTACACCCTCGTCAAACAGTACGTGTGTCCTGCCACGGGCTTGTAACAGTGTCGCTAACTTTAGATTTCTGTAGCTGGGGCGATATTGATGTTCGTTGATGTTATTCTATTTCTATACAGACATGCGCGCTAAAACAGGGCGCTACGACTCTAGAAAGGAGTCGCGACCCAGTGTTTGAAATCCCGGAACTGCACGAGGGCCAACATGCAGTTTTGGGCAAACGTTGCGTTGAAGTACGTGGTTTATTATTATTATTATTATCGCATTTCGAACTTGAAAGTCTGATACTTATCGATGTTGCAGGATAAATGTCAAACTGGGCGGTATCAATGTTATCACGGATCCGACTCAGGTCACGATTTTATCTGACCCTCGTAACCCCACTGTCGTGATGGGAGCGGATGTTCGTACCTCTATTAAATTAATGTTAATGTTTCTTGACCGCGTTCCTGACTCTACGATCCCAGGTCATGCACCCCGGGTATAGTCCCTTCCGATTGCTCTATATCCTTCAGCTTTATCTTTACCTTATTCCCTTAGTGCGGGAACCCACGGCCGCCCTTCCTACGCTGCAGTCGTGTCAAGCGTAGATTCCAACGCCGCTAAATACGTCGCGGTCCAGCGCGTTCAGCAATCACGCCAAGAACTGATTACCGACCTTAAGGAAATGACGACGGTGCATTTCAACATTTCATTCCGTTGTATGGTGTGTCTTATTGAACCCAGTACACGCTGGGCAAATACATGTCGTACAGGGAGGCCGTGGAGAAGGTCCCGCTGGCGCTCAAGGCGCCGAAGCGGTTGATATTCTATCGAGGTCTGTGTTTTCTTATTTGGATTATTCATCTCCTCATTTCGTTGCGAAGACGGTGTCTCTGAAGGGCAGTTCCAACAAGTCCTCGACCAAGGTAACTCGCGCTTACTGTTTTGTTTGGTTCAACGACTGAACTAACTCTATGGATAGAATTGCCGCTCATTAAAGGTTCCTGTTGTCCTCGGACGACGTGAAATAATGCTAACCGGTAGCCTTTCCAGCCGCGTGCCAAGAGCTCAAGATAAATCCCAAGATTACGCTTTGCGTGGTGGGCAAGCGGCACCACGTCCGTTTATTCCCTGTTCGGGACCAAGACGCAGATCGCAGCGGGAATTGTCCCGCCGGAACAGTCATCGATCGGGACATCGGCCATCCCACCGAGTTTGATTTCTATCTCCAGAGCCATGGCGGGCTTTTGGGAACTAGTCGACCGGGGCATTATTCGGTACGTGCTTTTATCTTTGACGATCCGTTATTTTGCGCCGGTCGCTGAGCGTGTGCAGGTTCTGTACGATGTGAGTAGCCTTGCCAGTTCGACGTCTTACGCAAAACTTATCAAAACGGCTTTTTCCAGGAGAATGGTTTGACGTGAGTCGCGTTTTTATATTCCGGGCCACTCTCCGACCCCGGCCACTAACTATTTCGTAACTAGGGCGGACACAATGCAAGCGTTGTCCTTTGCACTTTGCCACGTATATGCCGCATCCACGCGGTCCGTGTCGATCCCTGCGCCCGTCTACTGTGAGTTCAAACCACCCTATATATGTATATATACATGCACCTTCACCTGTTGCTTCTTTCTATCTAGATGCCGACACGGTCTGTACGCGTGCAAAGATCCACTTCGACCCTGAAAAGGCTGCCGGAGACTTTTCTGAATCGGGGGCGACTGATATTTCGGAAGACCTCGAAGCGTACAAACGCAGCTTTATGGCTTTGCATGCGAATCAGACGGGACGGATGTACTTTTCTGTGAGTTCCGTTCATCTTTTGTTCTTGAGGGTCTTTCAATGCTGAACTGAGTTTGCAGTGAAAGAGGAATCTGGATTTGTGGAACCCTCATCAATTTCTTTCTGCGTATCTAAAATCTCATGTTTTGCTTCGATTTGCAAGATCTACTTAACACCTTGACGACGACTATGAATCACGAATTACCTACGATGTGTACATACCAGCTACGACGAATGTAAATTACTTATGAAGATGTTCAATGTTTTGCTCCAAACCTCGGGCCTTGCGCGTTGTCCGATATGAAATATTGACGCCGTGTAGGTAGGTAGTAGATATCTGCTGGCGGTCCGGAGATCCATGCTGGGCATATCACTGGTTATTCAGACGTTTGCAATTGGGAAATTCAGGAACCCAGCCCAGCTGCATGATGATCAATGGCTTGCGGTACGTCACGACTTTCTCAAAAAAGTATGCCAATTACTTTCGAGAGAGTGTTTGTCCATCGAAAATAGCTTGTGATCGTTTTCTTCTGTTCTGAGTGGGACTCATTCTAATTGCAATATTTGTACTGATTGTTCGTATAATTAAATTATTGGCATTGGCCGTAAGCGCTGCGAAGTTTACATCTCTGGGTTCCTCCCGCTCCAAGGCAACTATCGATTCTGGAATTCGAACCAGTTGGAATGCATATCCGGAGATTGAGTCTCTACCACGAGCCCGCCCCACCGAACACACATCCCCCCCCTGAACGTTTCCGTCTCCGGGGGGAATTGATAACGGTGAACAAGATCCCCGCGTTTCACCAGCACGTGGGGAACCAGTATAGATTCCAGTGCCTCCGTCACCGGTCGGTACATCTCCCCGTCCGCTGAGTATATAGCCATTGTGAAGTGTTTCAAGGTTGGCGGAAGATGCATGGCTCCCAAAAGCAATATTGCCTTGTCCCATGCGCATTGAATCGAGAGCACCCGCAGGCGCGTATTCAGGAACGCAACCTCGAGAAATCTGCGCAAATCTCCACGTCAAGGAGTTAACAAGGCAACCAATAATCGGCGAACACACGTACCCTTATTAGTCCGCGACTTCTCAAAACCGAGCATCAATGAGGCCAGAGAGGCACCGAGGCTGTGGATGTACTGCGCCGGATCGTAATGAGCCTCAGGCTCGCTGGGGACGCGTGCCAAGCCAGTGTAGGTAAAAAAACAAAGCCAGGCCGGATATAGCAAGGTTGCTCGCATGGATCTAGTGGAGAAATACCCCGAGGGGGCCGAAGTTCAGATCTAGCGATCGCAGGGTGGTGGAAGGTTTCGGACTCGCGGAGGGCGATTTCGCCCCAGGTGTGCATCCACAGCTTCACCGCATGCAACGCTGAAAAGGACGAAATGCAACGAACTACATCTGTCAGAATCGTTTTCCCGACGTGGCAGATGTCGAGGTGGGTAATGCCGGCTAGCTTTGGACAAAGAAGATGATTTTTAGGACCATGGTGGCGACGAATGCGATACCCTAGATAAATTGTGCTCGGGAGGTGCGCCACGAGTTTTGGGAAGATGGAAACCATCCAAGGATGCTTGACGATCTCTTGGGCAAACACTAGTTCACAGATGAAAGGGAGGAAAGTGAGATTGAGCTTTCTAGAATAGTTTCGCGAAGCCATGGGAGTTTTTGGACGACGTGGACGCGATAAAAAAGGATGTGTCTGCTGCAAGGAAGCCACGTTCGGCACACGCGCCCACAACGTCCCACTGTATCTCTGTCAAGAAAGTTTTCAGTGCCATTTCCGCATCTCAAAGTAGTCGGACGCAAGAAAGATAAACCCAAGTCGACAAGTTCTGGCGGGAATGAAGTCAGCATAAAACCAACAGAACCTCCCGAAAATGCGCGGAGTTGTGGAAGAGGAGAGAGAGGCCGAGAGAGGCCGAGATCGTCGTTCTCTGCACAGCGTTTGGTGATTGCCAGGCGACAATCACGGCTGTCGGGCCTTGCAGCTGACTCAAGATGACTGACACAAATCGAACTTGGATCCGACGCTCTTGGCAGGCCGCATGGTGGAGAAGAGTGAAGAACCCAAGCACCTCATCATCATGACCTGCTGTGGTCCTGTTTCTCCGGACGGGCTCGATGATAGAAGCCGGTCACATGCCAGTCAAAAGCAATAAATGCCAGTCTCCGCACTCGACGCTGCCTGGACCATACATTGTCGCGGAACTGCCAAGAGCGCATCCATACATGTCGACTCTTACCCAAAACAGAACACCCACACCACTGAACCTCGCTGCGCTCCCCGTCGAAATTCTGCTACACCGCCAAAGTGCCACCAGGTTTCCGTCAGCTGGGAAGTTCAGATGGTGCCTATGTTTCTTGCCAGCTGGGGTCCAGCTGGTGCCAGGTGGATTCTGGCTGCGCTTCGCAGCTGAAATCCCAGCTTCCCACCAGCTGTAATTCACATGGCCACAACCTGGTATTGCCAGCTGCCCTCCAGACTGTATTTGAATAATATATACCATTCCCTTACAATATTTAATTAGTACCTTCAGATGCCAATGCACTCGCCTTTGATACGGCGAACGACTCGCCTTCGCTTGATTTCGGGAATTGCAAAATGATACAACTTGAAGGCCGGGCTTCAAGGTGAAGTAACTGCGTAGATTAAATACCTCAGTGGGCCAGCCATCCAGTCCAAAGTACTTTGATGTATGGTTTATCTGCACTGTCGCGACTTGGTCACGATTGCGATCCTGCGTGGGTCCGTGCGCGCGTCTTTGACGTTTGACAGGCCATCAACCCCACGTGCATGTTGGTCGCTTCACATCGCTTTCCTCCCACTTTCATCTTCCTCCACCCTTGCTGCTATCTGCACTTTTCTCTGGCGTGAATGAGAGGTCCATCGGATGAAGCCTTCGCTTGAGATTCCCGTACAGTTTCACCAGCAAAGATGCTGCGCAAGGAGATGAGTGGTGCGTCCCGTACCCGACCACGCAAAGCTCCCCTCCTCGTGAGAGACGTCGAAACTCTCTTTCGCATCTGTCTCATGGCAGCCACCATGCCTCCCTCCCCGACGCTGGTGCTGTTCCTATATCTTCAACGTCGCAATTTCAATGTCAGGCGTACCCGCATCAAGTCCAGACACCTTCAAGGCATGCTCAAGCTTCGCTTCAATGCTCAAACTCGCCCTAGAAAAAATAAGACCTGTCCCTGGAAGAATTCTTTGTTCTGTATGATTTCAAGGCCCCGAATCGAACTCTGTATGTTCTGTGTGTTGCGAGCCCATTCAAGTCGGGCTTCGGTCCCACTACAAGCCCAACATCCACTCCGGAGGTTTCTATCCTTACGCAGTTGTCGCGCACGGGCTCCAAGTTCCCAAGCAAGAAAATGACCCCGCGCAAGTTATGGCGGTCGAGTATGTTTCTCCATTCTGTCGCCGCCTACCCCGGCCACAGTGCGCCAAGTTTGGGACCAACTCAGAGGAAACTGAGGCTCGTACTGAGGCCGTGATTTCAAGAACGTTGGTTCGTCTTCGTCGCCCTCTATACTGTCAGTAGACGTCTAATTTTTCATCGGGGCTTTGTCGCATCCCAACAGAGGACCAGAATAAGCGCGACATCTAAAACCATACCCTCGACAGCGAGGGTGGCAACAACATCCAGCAAGATGGTAACGTTATCGACGCCAGCATTATTGGCCGACATGTGCTCAATGAGGTGTAATGTAGAGTAGATCCAAACTGGTAATCCTCTTTGTATATTCTCTGCTCAGATCAATGCATACGATCGTGATTCAAACTGCAAACAGAAAGCAATTGAATTGAACTAGACGGCCGTACATAATTCATCTGATGCAATACCTGTATGCCAGCCTTGCCCCCCAGCTGGCCCCCAGCCGAGCTGGCACCATGCTGGACCCATACAAGATTTGTCCTGGTGTCAGCCTGGACCACAGCTGGTGGCCAGCCTCTGTTGGTATGTGTCGTACATGTCGCCGTCAGCTGGCCCCCACCTGCCCGCCATTTGGCGGTGTAGGAATACCCTCACATCTATGCGGTGCTCCTGTACCCTGTCACGAGTACCGTGTCCTCTCCTGCACCCACCTGGAACGCGCAGAAACCCTACGCGCCCTGTCAGCGACCTGCTGGCACCTCCGCACCGTGTTTCTTCCGCTTGCCTGGGCGCATATCGAAATCTGTGCAAGTCGCAAGGTCTCCCATGCATACGTCTACGGTGGTCTCCACTACACACGTAGGATGGGACTGGCGCTGTGGTCCAGCGACCTGGCCACAGACTTTTGGCGGGAGCTAGTGCAGAAGATGACTCTCGTGACTCGACGTCGGCCGGACCTAGCGTCATACGTGCGGTGCGCGATTAAAATACTATGAAGCTTCGGGCTGATTTAAGCTCTCTCCAGAACCGTTACAGTCGTGCTATCGGGACCTGAAATCCATAGCTTCGTCCGGGGCCTCGCCCTCCTCCCTAATCTCAGCACAATTCAGGTCTTATGGTCGCCTTCAAGCGTACTAGAGAAGACCCTCCGCACGGCACTTGAGCCATATACCTTCCATGGCATCCGCAGGCTTGTCCTACATGTCCAAGCGTTTGAACTGGTTGCATCTTGCCCGAATCTCCAGCACCTGACTGTCTACGCACGCTGGAACCGCATTTCGCGGGTCAGCGAGCTACCTGAGTACGCGCCGAAACTGTGTACCTTTAAATGCTTGCCGCTTAATGCCCCGCTCATCCAAGGTGCGGGCTTCCGCTCCATTTTTACATCTCATGTAAATCACATCCAGACCTCGTTGAACTCCTCCCCAATCTTGCCGAAATCCCGCCCATTCGGACGAAAGATCTAACGGTTGTGAGTACATATATTCCATCCCCGCGTTCGCGCGTCACTGACCAAACACAGAATGTCCTCACCGTCCTCAAGAACATGAAGAATCTGTCTAGAATTGACCTGGTTGAGGACTATGGGCGGCCTCCCGCAGACCAGCCGCTACCAGCCACGAAACAGCTCATTATCGCTGCAAAAGAACTGCTCGACAGGGGTCCAGTACGACTGTTCAGGCAGTTTGAGAGTCTGCTCAGTCAGATGAATCCAGTGGGATCTGGAACAATGGTTTTCTGGAGGTCCTTCTAGTAGTTTTTGTACATTTTTCGGGATACGACGTTTGACCTGTGTTGAATCTGAGTGTAGTTGTGTACGGAAATCATATTTTGCACAAATATGATGGGCAGTTTAGGTTCATTTGCCGTCGGATCTGTTTATTGTATCCTGATGTGCAACCCAGATGAGGGCCTCTGGTGGTAGCTGGTCGGTGGTCCTTGTGTGCACGGAGCTTTTAACCAAATTAAAATAATGGATTACGGAACACATGCTCGTAAAGATTTTGAAATCGAATATTACTGTATGTCTAGTTGAACACTACACCCCGAGGGAAAGGGTCGTAGCCGCAGTGCTAGCTTGAACTATTTCGTGCGCGTAATTGTTTCAATATACTCTGTTTTTCACCGCACGGTGAGATCGGAGGCACCGAATCCTTTCATAGGAACACCATTCAGGACGCACTAAGGAAATAGGAATTAGTTCAAGTTGGACAGAGAAGGATAGAAGGAAGAAGGTGGAATGTCGACACACACATTCTGCGAACTTTCCCCCAACTCGACAGGCCTCTCAAAGATGAGCTTGCTGACCACATTTCCATAGCGATCACAGAGGAACAGACCACGTTTTCCCGCAAAGAGCGCATACAGCATGTGTTCTGCGCATTCCTCCTGTGAGCCAGAAAAGTGGGTCTGGGGTGATGCAGAGAAAAAATAGGGACATACCTGGGACACGGTGAGGAGAGGGAATAAGATGCTGAGGAACCACAATAGTGGCTTGAGGCGCCCTTTGAAGTCGGTGTTACATCCCATACCACCACGGACTCATTTGGACCTCATTGGACCACTTCTGGTATACTCTGGTATACATCTGTTCACCCTCAGATAACCTCCGGTCATCTTCCAGTCAACTCCCGGTCAACTCCCGGTCAACTCCTGGCCAACTCCCGGCCAACTCCCAATCTACGCCGGTTTACCTCTGGCTCACCCCAGACGACATCCGGATTACGACCAGATGACTTCCGGTTATCTTCCGTTCACCTCCGTCCTTTTCCAGCTTAATGTTCCGGTCTTCTCCGGAATGCTCCGGCTCTTATTGGACTTCATCTGGCCCTTCGGCCGATAGCGAGTTTTCACGCAACCGTCTATCCGCCTTAGCGGTAGATCTCCACATGCACTCCTGTTATGCACACATGCTCTATGTCCTCAATCCGTCACCTCCCTTGTACTTATACAAGAAGCTATGTTCTCCTTTTACTCTTACCCTTGTTCTTTAATCAATTTCCTTATATATACTTACCTCCGCTATTACTATAAAATGTCTAGATTACGATCCTGTACTTTCGATTGATTATTAATGTTCATTCCTGTCTCTGAAGTCAATTCCATCTCTAATATTGTTTGGCCTTCTGTCATTCTCCGTCGTCTTGACTCTTCCTCCAACGTCCGAGTACTCTGGCTGACAGGCTTGACTTCTGTCTCACGTCCGACAACCGGACTTGTCGAAAACCTTATCCCGGACATCCGGACTTATACATCTGTGAACTTCCCTACTTGTTGGACTCCATCTCGGATTTTGGCATAACTTCCGGATTACTGGACATCGCCCGGACTTTGGCATATCTCCTCCGGCTTACCGGACTTTGCCCGGCCCTTGGTATATCTCCTCCGGCTTACTGGACTTTGCCCAGCCTTCGGCATTTCTCCTCCGGCTTACCGGCCTTCACTTCCAGTAACCCTCGGCTGTCCCCCTTTTACTCCTCCTTCATTCCTAGCCAACCAGATATACGCTCACCCTTAAACCTAGCTGTGGTGTAGTGGTCCATATCCGTGTTCCAGAATCCTCTCCCGTTTACTTCTGTTGACCTCCGGCATTCCCGAGCCCAGTCATAACCCATCCGGAACCTATCCCCTCTTCTTCCTTTCTCCCCTTGACACGGATATAACAGTCGGTGCCAGCACGCAGCGCATTGGTATGCACGGCGCCAGGGTGTATGTGAGTGAATGCAATGCCAGGGTTCAGTGCCGCAAAATGCTGAAGTCGGATGAGAAGCGAACATAAAATCAGTAAGTTAGTTATCCGAGAAAAAAGAAAGTGGATGATCGGCAAACATTGCATCGGTGTACCCCGAGCTCATGCTGCATACTGCGACCTTGAACTGTCCCTCCCGTGGTTTGCCCACATTCCCCATATTTTCGAGGTCGATGAGGCTTTTGGGACTCCCCGTTCCAGCAGCGAGTACAGACATGACTTTCACATCCTCGGAACGCGCCTCACTGCCCCAGCAGCTCCTGGACCCAAACAAAGCGCTGGTACACACTAGTTGGAAATGTTGGATTGACGTAAATCTCAAGGGCTCCAACACATACTACATCTCCATAAGAAGATCCAGCCCTTCGCTTGTTGCTGTGGTGTCTACAAACAAGTTGTACCCGGCAGTCAGGACAAAGAAGTTGATTCGTGCACATTTGGCACGGATGTCGGCGCAAGCATCACGGACGTTCACAATCAGGGTCAAGTCGCAGTGCACAAATTCGTGTTTACACCCGTCTGATGCAGGCTTTGGGAAACGCGCAATTATTTCTGAGGCAACTGATAATTATGTGAGCGCGTCCTGGCCATATCGCGCAAATGCCTCAACCATACCCTGCCCAACTCCAGAAGTGCCGCCGACGAAGAGTGCAATGGGAACATAGGAAGGATGGAAGGAAGCATTGGAGGCCTTGATGACTGCTGGAGTGGGCATGGCAGGTATCGCGCCTTCCTACGTGCGCGTTATAGGCCTGCACGTAGTACGATCATCAGTTGAGCTGCACCATGCCGTGTAATCACAGCGACATAAGCCAGTACGCAGTCACGTTACCAGAGTGTAGTACGATCAGCAGCCGCGTACATTATGTTATCACCCTTACTCACCTGGTTTGAATTAGTACTATCGGATTACCGAAGTCTGGGCTGGCGCAGGCCTCTGGGTGGTATGGTGTAGTTCAATGGTCTAAAATCGATGACTCCGCCACAGAGACAGAAAACGTCCTTTGGAAGGTGTCGAAGTAATGGCTCTCTTGGCCATATAGCCGGGATGCTCTTGTCCCAAATGTTCTCCCCTTACCTCACCTGATACTTATCCGGTCAATTTTGAATAATTTTAGTTGGCCGGCAGGGGCACAAACAAGCGATGGGAAGATATTCGATGGGTTCCGCTTCACACGGGAGCGTACGGAACATACAGTACACCACAATCCAAACGATGAGTAGGACATCTTTAAACGCCAGATGGTCTCTACTGTGGTAGACCATCTACCATTTGGCACGGGCAAACATGCGTGCCCTGTAGGCATTTCACTGAGCTCACCAAACCCTGGGATTGAATAACTCTCGCAGGGACGCTTTTTCGCAGTGACGGAACTGAAGGCCATGATGGCACATTTGGTGATGAACTATGATGTCAAGGCAGAGGTGGAAGGAGTGCGGCCACCAGACAACATTTTGGTATATGAATGACTCCTGATGCAACTGGGAAGGTACAGTTCCGGAAGAGGCAGTGAACAGCAGATCCGAAGGCTCATGTATCTTTTTCTTTTTCTTCAGTGTTACAACCTTTTGCGGAACTTAGGGTGTGGACAGTTTTTTTTTTTCAATGAATTTTGTGTCGGATGGCTCTCCTGAGCTCAATTCTCCACCGTTTTCCTTTAGAATATGCTCATTATGTTTGCACTGAGAGGCCAGAGAGCATGGCCTCCTTGGATTTTCTGATGGCCAATCAAATTGCTTCATTGGGAAAATATCGTGTTTAGAGTAGGATGGCTTTAGCATTAGCTACCACTGTCCAATTGGTCTGATTTTTTGATACAATGGGCTCATAGGTGTACCAGATGGCACCACATGCCATTATTTTTTACATGACTTATATTTGGCTCAAGATGTTGAAATGAGAATTAGGTGTTGTCGTGATATAGATTGCATCTGATCTATAGGTCACATTAAAAATACCGGCATGTAGTGCCCTCTGGTACACCTGTGAGCCCATTGTATCAAAAAAATCAGATCAATTGGACACTGGTAGCTAATGCTACAGATGTCCTACTCGAAACACAGGATATTTTCCCAATCAAGCAATTTGATTGACCATCAGAAAATCCGAGGAGGCCATGCTCTCCGGCCCTTCAGTGCAAACATAATGAGCATATTCTAAAGGAAAACGGTCGAGAATTGAGCTCAGGAGAGCCATCTGACGCAAAATTCATTGAAAAAAAAAAAAACTGTCTGCGCCCTAAGCATTATGTGGGAACTTTTCGGGTATGTCCTTGGGTATGTTGTTCTCAAAGTATATGATTCAGCGCATCTTCTCAAGCAATCCATTGTGAAAAGAACACCACAAGCGTGGTCGTAGATTTACGCACCGACAGATGATGATGGCGGGTTAGTAGGTAGTTAGGTGCGCCCAACCTTTCGTGCATTCACACATTGTCCTTGCTAAGTTTGTCTTGGCCCAACTTGCCCACATTTGGGTTGGAACATTATGCGTTCCAAACGCGGACACAATTGTGCTGTCAAGACACTTGGATGTTTCCCAGGAAACCCGGAAAATATCGCATCTACCTGTGCCTCCACCTCAAAGTCCCATAACTCGACCTTCATGGTACATTCCCACTGGTAGTCTCTGCTACAAAACCGGTATACTGATGACGAACGATAAGTATCAGTATATGTAGGTGGATTACTGTCGCTGATACAAATAAGCCGAGAAATAAGACTGATGTATGGTGCGTGAAGTGGAGCTGAAAATGAATGAAGATACCACTAGTTTAGGTTTACCATTTCACTTGCAGTGCTCTTCTGATAATTGGCAATTTCAGTGCAGCTGAAGGGTGATGTTATTCATTTAATATCAACTCTAATATCAGTTAAAACTTTGTACATCAGCTTCAACTTCAGCTCATCTGAAAGAACAATTTGAAACTACACATTTCAAGTTATATTCCAAGAGGCCCTAAATCTAGCAATTTCAATATGAGGGGAAGGTCTCGCAGAGATCTGAACGCAGGAGAGTCAGCTGGCTGCGACTTTGAACAAGGAGGATCGGACTTGCCCATGCTTCCATCAGGCCATACTCCTTCGTCATTGTAAGTGACCCGGAGTGTCATTCCTTGCTCGACAAGCTTATTGAATTCAAAAATTACTGAGCTCGGGAGCCAGTTTTTTTTGTAAAGCCAGTAAGCATCATCTCCACTCAAATTAAGCTGTACAGACACCAGTCGAGCGGGATGACCAGGATGGTCACGTCGTGCCCGCAAAAGGTGGATGAAGGCCAGGTAATTGAATTGCTTATAATCGGCAGATATGACCAACGTGTGGAGCCACGGGAGAAGCGGGGGGTCCGTGAGCACTTGAGCAAACGGGGCGAGATCGACATCGTAGGGGACATCAATACTTAATGACTCGAGGGACGGTACAGCTCGAAAACTGTCAACAAGCTCTGTCTCATTGCCGGAGAGCAGCAGCCGGAGGTGTTCGAGGGCGCATGAAGAGCGCGCAAGGAAAGGGAGAAGAGTCGAGAATTCGTCTTTATGCAGCTCCAGCCAACGCAGGCCCGGAAGGGTGAAAGACCGAAGGCTGGAATTGTATAAAATCAGGCTTTCAAGGTGATGGGCAGGAGGAATTGCAACATTCCGTGGGTGCAGACCATCAGTGATATGCGCCCCAAGTTGCAAAAATCTGGGATACTGATGCAGCACATCCAAAATGGTGTTGAAAGTAGTGGATCCAAGATCAATGTCGGTCAACATTGGGTAGAGGTCGAAAATCAAGCCCGAGTGAGTTTCGAGTCTGAGCTCGGACAGGGCCGGAGCGTTTTGGAAGATGTGGAGGGGATCATAATCCGAGGGACTGTCACGGCGAAATATGACGAGACACCGGAGACGGGGGAAGGTGATGGAATTCTGCTCAAGAAGCAGAAAGTCTTTATGGGAAAGATCGAGCTCGAGGGAGTGAAGCCTTTCGCAAACCGACAAAACCAACGAGATTATAGGAGCAGGGAGGCCATCGTCCGGTGAGTGTATTGTCACAGAGAGCGGTCGCGCCTTCGCCCGGGCAAACCACATCTGCAGCAACTCCTTTTCAAGCCGTATTCCACCGGGAAAGAAGCCATCCATATCCACAGAGGCCCAAAGCTCGCATGATGAGAGAGCAATCTCCCGCCAATGGCGGCAAATCTGCGCCAGGGAGAGCGGAGGCGCGTCCGGAGATGGCCGCACACGCCCGTGGCCTGGGAGGCACTCGACGAAAATGCGGGAGACAATTTCTGGCGGGAGGGAGAGAACGGGATATACGATCTGGGCCAGCTCGCTCTCTAGTCTTCGCCGTGTTTCCTCAAGCTCGTCGAGGTATGCCTTCTGTCGTGTGATTGTCATTCTGACTTGATCCAAGTCTGCGCGCAGCTGCTCAGGGGAAGAAGATTCGCTTCCACCTGAGTCTGTGAAAATTCCCGGTTGGGAGAAGGAAAATGAACCGCGATCGTCGCGATGGCCGCAGTGTTCGCAGACGAAGGTCATGATTGTGAGTCGCAAAAAAGAGTAGTGACAGAAAAATGACAGCGTGAGGCGCCGGCCATCGCAAAATCCCCGAAGTGCCGAAAGAGCCGATAGGCCCGAAGCAGGATGATTTTGTCCAATCGCGCCTTTCCCGCTCAATGTTCATACATTCTTCTCCAGACTCCCTCCCTAGGATTATAATCCGAGAAATGGGTGCCTTTTTCCACTCCTAGTACTGCTGCCCATTTCAAATTATAATAATAAGGATTTTATGGCCTGGGCATGCTCACGACATCTGCACATGTGCTGGGCTCAACTATTCCGCTCCCATATACATATGGGTGCCTGGTCATTACTCCGCAGCCCGCCCGTCCTCTGATTCAGGCCATCCTCACGATCCCAAAAAAATAATATTCAGCATGCAGATCTCTCCTTCGCATCGTCGACCCTACAGTCAATCCTACAGCCTAGGATCGATGATGGAGAAGGTCTTAGCGTCGTTCTGAGAGAGGACACAGAGGAGCGAATATTGTGTGGGTGGTGATACAGCGTGAAAGACAGATAGATAGCTCGCCGCCCCCATTGGGTGTGTACAATGAAAGGAGAGGAAGCCAGAATTTTGGTATTAGTACACCGACCCGGATGGGAAGTACGCAAGAGTGGGGTCGTCCGTAGGGTAACGCGCACACGGGCGGTCGACGGTCGGGTCGGGTCGGGCGTCGCAAGAAGGGTGTTGGGTGTGCCGCGGGTGGCGGGCAGCAAGGGGTAGGTGGTAGGCAAGCGAGGGAAGGAATGGGCAGATGTGTCTGGCAGAAAGACGAGTGCGTGACGTTGGCAGAAAGAGGCATGCCGTCCATCGAGAACTTCTCTCCCTCTCCGTCCCCACCCGTCGCTCCCCTCATCCCCTTGTACACCCCCGCCCACGGTACCCCGTCCTATGCGTACCAAGCGCCTTCGGCACGCCCCGCCCCGCTCCCGCACACCTTCACTCCCTCGCCCTCCCTCCCCACGCAAATCAAGTTGTGCGCGTCTTCATATATGCCTTGCCCAAGAAAAGGGGAGGAAAAGTGCCTTCATCCCTCTAGATCTCCATGAGCGTCAGGGTGCGGCTCGTTCGTCGTTGTCGTCGGCTCTCATCTTCCGGAGTCGGAGTGTAAGGAGGGAGGTATAGAGGCAAGGAAGGGAAGGGAAGAAGCGAGGGAGGGAAAGGGAGGAAAGGGGTGCCCCAAGCCTCAGACACCATATGATTTCGGATGCTGCTCCACACCTCCTCCCACTTTGGCTAGGGAGGAAGATGTCGTCGAGTGCCTTTCACGCATTCCCGCGGTCCCTCCATCTTCGCCAAACACACGTCCCGAAGTTGAATCGGGGAGGTAACCCGGGCAACGCGCACTGTCCTCTCTGCTCGTGGGCGGAGTAAGGGTAGGCGGCGAAGGAAGAGGCGGGCTGAGTTGGTGGTATGTACACCACACCCTGCCCTCCGGGTCGAGCCGACGCGGCGGGGCGACTGAGGCGAGTGAGGCGGCGAAAGAAGAGCGGGTTGGGAGTACTATGCACCACACCACACCCAGCTCGCGTCGAGCCGAGGAAATGCGGGCGGCGAGGCGAACGGCGGGGAGGGAGAGGCAAATGAGGAAGCAGAGGCGGCGGGGCCAGTGCGAAGGAAGAGAAGAGCGGTGCACGAGGACCAGCACACCCTGCCCTGCTTGCATCGAGCCGAGGCGGCGAGGCAGACGACGAGGGAAAACACGCTGGGGAGAACGACAAGGTGCAGGGAGAGACGAACGACGAGACGAGTCATGCGAGCCTCCGTTTCGGTTTCGACTTTGAGCGAAAGGCGTCGGCGGTGTTGCTGTCAGAGTGTGCGTCCATGTGGTCGGCGTACTTGGTTTCGACTTTGAGCGAACCTCGCACCGCGCATCCTTCTCCCCCTCGTCGGCTGTACCCCTCCCTCCCTCCTTTTCCCTTCGCCACTCGCGCATTTGACAAAAGGAGGTGGTGGAGGTGGAGGTGAAGAGGGCGGAGGGGGGGGCTTCGAGGGATGTGCATCAGCCCTTTCGCGAGTTGAGTGCGCAAGTATATGTATAATTGAAGTTAAGAAGGCGGGCGGAGCGGTGCGCGTTTTCGAAGCCTAAGGGCGCGATGCCTCGATAAGGAGTAGTTTGGATGCATAAGGACGAGGCGCGAGCACGGGGAGGGCCTCTTCCCGGCCTTCCTTTGGGGTGTAAGGCAGCGGCGGAGGGGGGAGAGGGAGGAGAGGGAGACGTGCTGCCGCGGGTGCGCGTGCGAACGCGGGTGTGGATGCAGATGCCGGTATGGAATCATTTGAGGAGTTTCAGGGTAGGGAGGGAGGGGGAGGGGACCCGGAGGTGTAGAGGCAGGTAGTGTCGTCTTTCTTTCGTGCCGCGCACTCCATTCCGCTTCCATTTACAGTTCGGACAGAGTGGGTGAGTGAGTAGGGCAGGCAGAGACCGGGGGCTGCCTACAAGTGCAGTGCCGGCTGGGACGAGAGCCAGTTTTGATTGCGGTGATGGGTAAATATGTGAAGATGCGAAGGGATCTGAAGTGCCTGCTCCCACTCGACTTTCGCTGTATCAGCGGTAGCAGTGAGGAGGGAAGGGGAGGGATGAGGGTGCTGCATGCGAACGAGACAGAAGGAGCGTCGAGAGAACACAAGGGCCAGGCAAAGAAGTATGATAAGTAATGACTTGCACAGTACTGTCGTTGCTGGGATGCGAAGCGAGGTCAGAGTGTGTCCGCAAAGACCGTTGCGGGCGCGAGTATGGAAATGGAGATGCGACGTGCAGATGCAGGTGCTGTAGGAGGGAGATGCACACAGGCCAAGGACGAGGATGGGAGATGTGCCCAGGCTCGAAGGCGGGGAGTGGGTTATACGTACGTGGCGGAGGCGAGCGAGACATGAATGAGGCCCCAGGGCTGCCGAATGCTACCCAGTCGTCCCTTTACCATTCTCAAACGGCTGTTTGCGTAGAGCGCATCCTCGCATCCTTCTTCTCCAACTGTCCGGCTTTCAGCTCCTTGAGATGCTCGCTGGGTGAGCTGGGCGCAAAATTCGCTGTATGTTGATGTGGCAGTGCTGATGGGCATTTGGTGCTGCGAATTTGATGAGACACCGATAAGATAAAAAATAACGTCATGTTTGAAAGACTTGAAAGAAGATTACAACCTTACAGCACGATCCATGCTGCCGCAGACTTGCAATTGAAAATAAGTACACCACTGAATCCGGCGCGCGACATAGAAAAAAGAAAGGAAAAGGGCTCAGCAGCATTCGGGTCCGGGGAATCGAACCCCGTTCGCAGCCATCTAGCAACGAGATGGCCTCTGCCGTGCACTGTGCACTAGACCTGATTTCTAGCTGCGGTGTGAACCGTGGTAAAATAGGCTGCTCTACTTGGGAAATTGGCATGTTCATTGTTGCGGTTTGAAGGATTTTAAAACAAGGTTGAATGAAAATCGGGTCCCCAAAAAGCAAATCTTCCACACGTGCCTGCTAAAAAGAACTTGGAGATTGATGTTAGTTGTTGCAGAAATCAAACTCGAGGTGCGTGTGACACAAAGCAAGTAGAGCAAGAGAAATCCAGTTCGGGTCCGGGGAGTCGAACCCCGTTCGCAGTCAGGTATGTCATGAATCACGCTTTACATAGAGTACTGCGGTGCACCGCGCACCAAACCCAATTTCTAGCTATGGTGCGAGCGTCTGAAGTAGTAGAATGAGTTGGGTCGATTTGATAGAGAATTAAAGTGTTGATGTTGGTTCGAGATTGCGAGAGAGGGATATCGCACAGCAGACATTACTGGAAGAGCGAAATAGGATACTGATTCCGTCCCAGATGGGTTCGTGAACAAGCCCGAACTCGTGGCTTACCTGGCGCGCCAGACCAAAAAGGATTCATATGTGAAAAGCACCCATTCAGGCCGGGGGAGTCGAACCCCGTTCGCACCCAATTACAAAGTACAGAGCGATCACTGCAGTGCACTGGGCACCAGGCCCGACTGCTAGCTATGGTGTGGGCCTCGAGATTAGTACTATGAGTTGGGTCGATTTGATGGAGAATTAAAGAGTTGATGTTGATTCGAGATCTCGAGAGAGGGATATCGCACAGCAGACATTGCTGGAACTTGAAGAACAAATAGGATACCTATTTGTGCCAGATAGGTTCTTGAACAAGCCGGGAATCGTAACTTATTTGGCGCGTGTGACCAAAAAAAAGAATTTTCCCAGAACAACTTATTCGGGCCCGGGGGTTGAACCCGTTCGCAGCCAACTTGAATATCAAGGGTTGCTACTGGACACTGCGCAGGCCCGATTTATAGTTGCGGAGTGGACCGTTGTAAGCAGGCAGGTTGGTTTATTTATCTCCGGAATGAATTCTAAAAGAAACAAGGTTGAAAGATTAAGCCCCGGGAGGAACTCCCTCACGCGTTCCTACTTCATAACTGCAAGTGAATCGAACCAGTGAAAAAAACAAATATCATCTCGGGTCCAGGGAGTCGAACCCCACTCGCAGAATTCAATTATACAAATGGTTACCACCACAACTGATTGCTGCTGTGCACCGCGCACCAGACCCAATTTCTAGCGGAGGTGGGAGCCTCAATAAGTCAGGTAGGTCGCTGTTATGCAAAAAATGTTGATGTTGGTTCGAGATTTCCTGAGAGGCAGACATTTTTTGAAAAAAAAAAAATGAGTTCAAGGTTTCCGCATGGGTTCTCAGAAACCCATGTATTCGGCAGGTTCACCCAAAAAGCGAGCGTGTGCGAATTGTAATTTCGGGGTCAGGGAGTCGAACCCCGTTCGCAGCTGATTCCATGGTCCATTTACTAAGGATTGCTACTGTGCACCACGTACCAGGCCCGATTTCTAGCTGGGCTGAAAAGGGCTATAAACAAGGTCTGAAAAATTCTGTTCAAAAATTAGGGATGAGCGTCGATGATGAGTCTTTGGAGGGTGGACCGTGGAAATGTCATTATGTTTCGAGGGTGCAGTCTTTTTTTCGAAGTCCGGATTCTACGCGAATTTGCAAGCACTCCTTGAATTCGACTTGGAAGTAGGGTAGAGGGCAAAAAAAAAGCCCACCTAGCTCCACGCTGACGCGCATGGTAGCGCGCTAAGCGTGTAAAGTACCGATTGCAATCTATCACCTGTCAATCGCTGTCAAGTGGTTCTTCTGCCGCACACACTTTCACATTTACTTCCACCGCCATTTCGCCCCTCTCAAACCCCTCGAAACCACGCTGCTCTCACCCTGCACATTCATATCACCCCAAAACACAATTTCCCGCCACTAAATCTCTTATTTTTGCTACTATTTTCACACATCAATGCCCCTGACATATCAATCCGCCATCCTCCCTGATGTATCACCTCACCGTGCTACCATCAGCTCTGGTTGTCTGATACACTGCTTTACCTGGGTTTTCTTGCCTTAAAATGCTCACACTTTTTTTTATCAATATATCTCTCTTTGGTTGCGCGCATTGCAGTCACCGCCTTCCCTGGATTCCCAGTCTCCGTCGTCCCTGTTTTTCAAGCAGCTCACCGCTGTCCCTGCTTTTCTCTGTTACCATTTTGGTTATTTTAATCTGTTGCTTTGCACACGCTTCGCATCCCTGCTGAGTCCTACATTTTTCCTTACTCCATTTACTTACTTTTCATTCTGTATAAAGGACATAGACTTTTTTCACAATAAAACACTTTTGACCTTCCCTCACTTGTGTGCATCTTAAGTCGCCCTTGCCCTTGCCCTCGCTCTTGCTCTTGCTTTCAAACTCCGCTCACACATCACTCTCACTCATCACTACGTCCTTGTCTCGATTTATCGCTAGCTGAAGTTTGCAGGGTTTTGAAGACAACTTCCCAAAAAAGCCTGCAACTTGGGTGGCAACCTTTCCTTCTTGGTTGCATCTTTAATTTGGGTTACATCTTGGGATTGGGTTACAACTTTTGTGGATCCCATCAGCATTGCTCATGTTTGCTTTTGATCTGCCAATACTTCGGCTATCAGTTGAGCTCAGCATCCAGTAAAGCCTGCTGGTCTGAGCCTCAATTGCATACAGCAAGTTCAGATGGAGACTTATGCCTTTGGAACAGGATTTGGACCATCATAGAAGGCCAGTGAATAACATCCTCCAAAGGTTAGTCAACTTACCATGCTTGCTGGCTCAATTTCTGAAGCAGCATAGAGAGGTATAGAGATTGTTTGGTGGCAAGAACATGGTGAAACACCATTTATACTGGAACATAATCTCAAAAGTCGTGATGTTTTAGGCCTCCCATAGTCTTCAAATGAAAGGAATCCCTTGTCTCCCACTTCGGGATCTTCGGTGCAATGTTCCATCATTGTTTCGATCACTTCCATCAAAATTCCGAATCTCCTCACAACAAAGTCCACAACATGCGAACCATTCCAAGTGTAATCCACCAAAGCAAGTCAAAGACACCAAGAACAAGACATGTATCCATGTTCCAAGATGCAAACTCTTGGGCAGATTTGTTGCCAGTTGCAACCCAAAACCCTGCAACCATGGTGGTGTAAACCTTCATTAATTTTTGGACAGTATATGTGCCATATGGGCTCAAGCGGAGTCAAGCCATCACAAGTAATTTGGCATTTTTCCGACAATTCCTGGAATCTGGATTCAAGTATATTGTACAGTACTGGCCAGAAAAAAAACCCCAAAGAGGAAACACTTGAAGTGGGAGGAAGTCAGGCTCTGTGTCCTGCCTCACCCTTTGCAAGGTGCCTACTGCTCCAGTTTTGAGTGATGACCAATTTCATATAATGAGCTTTTGTTTGTTGTTATGCAAAAGTGGACAAAACCCATCTTTCCTAGACTAGCTAAATGCAAAAAGTGCAGTGTTGAGGTAGAGTTCAATTCCAGACAGTTAAACAGAGGCTGCCCGGGCCAATGCACTGTCAATGCACTACTGCAGCTTGTACAATGCATCAAGGATGCATGGTGAGTGGGGAAGGTAGCTAGCCTACTACTCATACACATCTCCCAAGTGTTCCTTTCAGTCAGCCACAAACACCTCATCTGCTCCCTTGAGAGGAAGCATGTCCCCTCTGCTATTGTCCAACTTATTGCCAGTCTCCTCTCCAACTGAAGCACTAGCCTTATCTTTGATGACCACATCCCTACCCCCTCCCCAGTCCCAAATGGCCTCCCACAAGGCTCTCCTCTCAGTGCCCTCCTCTATCTCTTTTTCATGGACGACTTGCTAGTTGATGGTATGTTGAGCTACATCAATGACAACTCTTGTCTGGAGATTGGTGACTCGGTCAAGGAGACATCCATACTACACAAATACATGAATGAATCTGCCCTCCCAGGACTCAATTACGACCTCCCCAAATTCCAGCTCATTCACTTCATCTCCCCATGCCACCACTGCGAACACTACCACCCGATCCCAGTCCAGATCGGCAACATGAGCCCCCAAGCCCCAGCTGGGCCAGTACCTTTTCGCCACCTTCCACACCCTCCTCACCCATCTTCTCCGCATCTGCCGCACCCTAAAAATCCGGATGCACTGGGTGCCCGAGTGTGTGAAGGAAGCTGCCTTGGGTGCTTTTCCTCCCCCCTCACCACATTGATAGCAGCATTCAGGAAACTGCTCCCAACCAGCAAGCTGGCCACCATCACATGGGGAACAAAGGCATTCACATCACAATGGCTTACGGGTGTATCTCCAAGTTTGACGGTGTGACAGCTTCAAAGGTGATGCAATGCATGTACAGTGGGCTTAGCCGCCCTCAATGCGGCATCCAGACCCAACTCTGCACAGGCCATATTGGCCTCAACACCTTCCTTAACACCTTCCTTAACACCTTCCTTCACTGCTTCAAGTGTCCTGCCTCACTGCTCTGCCCCCACTGCCCCATCGCCAAGTCTGTCCCCCACTTCCTCCTCTGATGCCCAGCCTACCATGCCCACCGACTCTGCCTCATCGTCGGTGTCAGCACTGCCTGCCTGACCCTCCACACACTGCTCTCCTCCAAGACTGGTACTGCCCTTGTGCTCACATTTGTGCGAGACACTGGCTGCCTCCCAGCCTATGCGCTTTGCTTCTTTTTCCTCTTCTTTACTTACTTTATGCTCTTCTTTCTTTCTTTCTCTAGATAGACTCAACAATCACAACTTGTCTCATAAATACTATTGTCATGATCTCTTTACCTTTACAACACAATCCACAACCCCCGGGCAACTCTCCAACTCCTCCCTCCACTCCACTTTATGCTACCATTACCTCCCACCATGCCAGCCATTAAACCACAATATATGTATGTAGAAGTGCAACATGGGCCCCAAGGGGCATGAAATAAACGGAGGTTAACGTCTCAGGCGTTCCGAACCACCAGATGACTTAAGTTCATGCCTGAGGTGTGCTCCGCCATACTGTACATGCGGTACACCTGTACACACTATACTGTGAATCCATCACTTAAGTCCCCTGGAACTCAAGTTCCGAGATTTCAAGTCCTGTTGACAAACTTAGGTCCCATTGACAGCTTAAGTCCCCATCTACAACTTGAGTCCAGCACACAACTTAACTTTGCTTCCCAAACTTAAGTTTTCACCACCCACTTGAGTCCCAGTATAACTTAAGTTTAGATGCTAGATGTTTGTAATCAAATGAATTCTATTTATCAATATGTGCGCTCTACGAATTGCATGGCCACCACACGCGATGTCACCAACCTGGTCGTTTCACACCTATACTCGGAGTGACACCGATTGGTGTGGGATGAGTGGAGCAGGAGGTGGGAAGGGGGGAACCAAGGAAACAGGAGGAGGGGAAGAAAGGGCGCGCGCAACACACCTTGGCTAATCCCACTTTCCATTATTTTGTTGTGTGGATTTTGTGTTGCTGATAGGACTGCATAGTAGGGACTGGTATCCTGAGCAGATCAGTGAGTAGAGGAGTAGTTGTGTATGTACCTCCTCTCACACCTCGTTCTTGTCACACAATCCCACAACACAGCATATTGCTTTGAATGTAATCTGACAAGGCAGAGAGGAATAGGAGACATACCTCGAGATACTTGCAAAGACGCAGCTGGGCACATCATCAGATGTGGCTGGCAACTGGTGATGCTTCACACCAGTCTGTAAATGCCACAACCACCAAGCGCCATGCGGTTCAGACAGGAATGGGAGTGAGTGAGTAGAATTAGACATAGATGAGACTGGCGCAATAATGAGATGGTAGGGAGGAGGTGCGGCACTGGTGCAATGAGGGGGCATGGAAGATGAGGAAAGAAGAGATGTCACGGTAGTAGCGCAATGATGATCTGACTTGATCGCTGTGTCACATGCTCCATTGTCTATTGTCTGCTGCTTGATCATTGATCCCTTCTTGCTCTTGACTTCTACCTTCAATGGCACCAGTGCCACCAATTCCCACTCACCTGCCTTGAACTGAGATCCAAGCCTGACTTCACCTTTGCATTGGCGCTGGTTTTCTCGGGATTTGACTTCCGCGTGGATCAGTGCCACCTAGCGAAAGGTGGCAACACTGGATGTGGATTTTTCTGAACTGGCAGTGAAACCAAAAAAATCATTCTCATATTCATTTTCATCTAAAAGTTTAAATCAATGTTCTCCGCACACCCTTGTGTTCATTTTCATCTTCAGGCCAGTTTCATGGGCAGTCTCAGTATTGGAGTGGAACTGAAGTTATGCCTGCAGAACTTAGCTATGGTGTAACTCAAGTAAAGTCATCTGGCAGTTTGGACCATCTAGAACTTAAGACCACCTAATAAAGTATTTGAAGGGGCCTGCAGCACTATAATTGATATTGAATTGAAATTGAAGTATGCAGAAGCTAATAGTCTCCAATATTTCCTGTAGTATTACAGGATAAAAGCATTACATGACTGAGCAGCGACAAGTAAAAACTGAGCACTTTTTCCTTCCAAGCTGATGGGAAGTGGTAACCAGATTTTCCATAGCCAACAGAGTATCTGGATGGTCTGCTCCAAGGAGCTGCTTCCGCTTCTCCAGCACAGTTCCTTCAAGTGGCTCTGCCTCTTGGTACCTTCCAAGTCGGCGGTATGTGGCAGCCAGATTTGCCATAGCTGACAGGGTGTCTGGATGGTCTGCTCCAAGAAGCTGCTTCCGCTTCTCCAGCACAGTTCCTTCAAGTGGCTCTGCCTCTTGGTACCTTCCAAGTTGGCGGTATGTGACAGCCAGATTTGCCATAGCTGACAGGGTGTCTGGATGGTCTGCTCCAAGGAGCTGCTTCCGCTTCTCCAGCACAGTTCCTTCAAGTGGCTCTGCCTCTTGGTACCTTCCAAGTTGGCGGTATGTGGCAGCCAGATTTGCCATAGCTGACAGGGTGTCTGGATGGTCTGCTCCAAGAAGCTGCTTCCGCTTCTCCAGCACAGTTCCTTCAAGTGGCTCTGCTTCTCGGTACCTTCCAAGTTGCCAGTATGTGGCAGCCAGATTTGCCATAGCCCACAGGGTGTCTGGATGGTCTGCTCCAAGGAGCTGCTTCCACTTCTCCAGCACAGTTCCTTTAAGTAGCTCTGCCTCTTGGTGCCTTCCAACTTGGTGGTATGTGCTAGCCAGATTTGCCATAGCTGACAGGGTGTCTGGATGGTCTGCTCCAAGGAGCTGCTTCCGCTTCTCCAGCACAGTTCCTTCAAATAGCTCTGCCTCTTGGTACCTTCCAAGTTGGCGGTATGTGGCAGCCAGATTTCCCATAGCCTGCAGGGTGTCTGGATGGTCTGCTCCAAGGAGCTGCTTCCGCTTCTCCAGCACAGTTCCTTCAAGTGGCTCTGCCTCTTGGTACCTTCCAAGTTGGCAGTATGTGGCAGCCAGATTTGCCATAGCCCGCAGGGTGTCTGGATGGTCTGCTCCAAGGAGCTGCTTCCGCTTCTCCAGCACAGTTCCTTCAAGTGGCTCTGCCTCTTGGTACCTTCCAAGTCGGCGGTATGTGGCAGCCAGATTTACCATAGCCCGCAGGGTGTCTGGATGGTCTGCTCCAAGGAGCTGCTTCTGCTTCTCCAGCACAGTTCCTTCAAGTGGCTCTGCCTCTTGGTACCTTCCAAGTTGGCGGTATGTGGCAGCCAGATTTGCCATAGCAAACAGGGTGTCTGGATGGTCTGCTCCAAGGAGCTGCTTCCGCTTCTCCAGCACAGTTCCTTCAAGTGGCTCTGCCTCTTGGTACCTTCCAAGTTGGCAGTATGTGGCAGCCAGATTTGCCATAGCCCACAGGGTGTCTGGATGGTCTGCTCCAAGGAGCTGCTTCTGCTTCTCCAGCACAGTTCCGTCAAGTGGCTCTGCCTCTTGGTACCTTCCAAGTTGGCGGTATGTGGCTGCCAGATTTGCCATAGCAAACAGGGTGTCTAGATGGTCTGCTCCAAGGAGCTGCTTCCGCTTCTCCAGCACAGTTCCTTCAAGTGGCTCTGCCTCTTGGTACCTTCCAAGTTGGCAGTATGTGGCAGCCAGATTTGCCATAGCCCGCAGGGTGTCTGGATGGTCTGCTCCAAGGAGCTGCTTCCGCTTCTCCAGCACAGTTCCTTCAAGTGGCTCTGCTTCTCGGTACCTTCCAAGTTGGCGGTATATGGCAGCCAGATTTGCCATAGCCCACAGGGTGTCTGGATGGTCTGCTCCAAGGAGCTGCTTCCGCTTCTCCAGCACAGTTCCTTCAAGTGGCTCTGCCTCTTGGTACCTTCCAAGTTGGTGGTATGTGGCAGCCAGATTTGCCATAGCCCGCAGGGTGTCTGGATGGTCTGCTCCAAGGAGCTGCTTCCACTTCTCCAGCACAGTGCCTTTAAGTAGCTCTGCCTCTTGGTGCCTTCCAACTTGGTGGTATGTGCTAGCCAGATTTGCCATAGCCTGCAGGGTGTCTGGATGGTCTGCTCCAAGGAGCTGCTTCCGCTTCTCCAGCACAGTTCCTTCAAGTGGCTCTGCCTCTTGGTACCTTCCAAGTTGGCAGTATGTGGCAGCCAGATTTGCCATAGCCCGCAGGGTGTCTGGATGGTCTGCTCCAAGGAGCTGCTTCCGCTTCTCCAGCACAGTTCCTTCAAGTGGCTCTGCTTCTCGGTACCTTCCAAGTTGGCGGTATATGGCAGCCAGATTTGCCATAGCCCACAGGGTGTCTGGATGGTCTGCTCCAAGGAGCTGCTTCCGCTTCTCCAGCACAGTGCCTTCAAGTGGCTCTGCCTCTTGGTACCTTCCAAGTCGGAGGTATGTGGCAGCCAGATTTGCCATAGCAAATAGAGTGTCTGGATGGTCTGCTCCAAGGAGCTGTTTCCGCTTCTCCAGCACAGTGCCATCAAGTGGCTCTGCCTCTTGGTATCTTCCAAGTTTGTGGTATGTGGTAGACAGATTTGCCATAGCAAACAGGGTGTCTGGATGGTCTGCTCCAAGGAGCTGCTTCTGCTTCTCCAGCACCATAGCTTCCAAAGCCTCTGCTTCTTTGAACCTACCTGAGTCGAAATATATACGAGCATATTTATTCTGGAACATTGACTTTATAGTTGCCTGGTCTTTGATGAGGGAGTCTATATGAGACATTAACCCAATTCTGGGCAGGTATGCATCTTCTGAGAGCCGGACTGACATCCCTATGATATCTGTCATGCATTCTCGAGCTATTGGTTCATTATCCAGCGTATCCTGGCACCATAAGTGCACAAGTGGATGAATAGACAGTGTATCCCGAGTATCATGCCTCTCAATGAGAGAATAACCATGAATCTCAGCAGTAATATCCATGAAGCATTGCTGGTCCCAAGTGCCGGAATCTGACAAGAAGTTATGAAGGAATCCTATAGCTTCCTGGAGAGTTTCAACTGCCTGCCCATCCTCATCAATCATCCATTCAGCTGCCTGCTCAAAAATTGCCTCTGGAATGCTATCATGATGCAGCAATGAGCAGAGTTGTAGAAACCGTGCTGCTACATTGCTCAGCTGATTGAAGCTAATTTGCCAGGTTGTATACACAGTCCATTTATAATCATCATGAGACTGTGTAGGATGCTGCCTCAGTATATTTGCACGATTCTTTCTGTAGATGGAGAGATATTGATGAAGACAATTGAACTTAGAGATGTAAGCGCCAGCCTGGATAATTGCCAGTGGCAGACAGGAAAGTTCCTGTGCAGGCTCAATCAATAAACATGCACTTCAATTCAGAAAGCTTTGGAAATGAAGTACCTTGACAATCTCTGAAGCCCACTGAGTGGTTTCAATGGTTTTCTCCTTGACAGCCCTCAGTAAGAGGAGATCTATCGCATTGATCTCATCCAGATCCCCAACTCTGGAATGTGACCTAGGTCCATATGTGGCTAGCTGCGGATTTCGTGATGTCACAATAATGTTTCCATGTGCACATCTTGGGAAAAAAGCAAAAAGATCAATGCTTGGATCATCTGCATTGTCAAAGAGCAACATCCACTCCTCCATCTGAGAGATCAGCCATTGTGATCCATCTTCCGAGGTTTTCCCAATTCTTTGAGAAATGGCTATATTTGTGAAGGCTGCATCAAGAGTTTGGCGAGAACTGGCATTGATGAAAAACTGTTTTGTAAACCTGAGTAAAGCAGTTAGCAGTGCTAAACCATTCGTGATAATGTTTACCTAGGTGTTTCATATCTGTTAGTCATGTCAAGGAATTTCAGAGCTATCTGCGTTTTTCCAGAGCCACCTAGGCCGTGGAGAACATATGTGTGTCTTTCCCCAGGGTCCCTTGAGAAGTACTCGTTCATTTTTTCAAGAATATCTTGCCGACCCTGGAATATCTGGGAGGGAGGAGGACATCTGACAAGTAATGCAGCACTGGATTGTTCAATTTCTGACACTAAAGGATTGTCAGAATTGACATAATCTGTCTCTATCAGCACTCACAATTCATTCGCTGTTGTTCTGGTCCTGGTCCATGATTCTGGAAGCTACTTTTGGTCAGAAACAGCATTTGGGAGGCTAGCGACGAGACAACTTACATGATGAAGTTCTCAGCTTCCACAGCATAATTGAAACTGGGACCTTCCCCCGCACCCCCACTTCCACCTTGTTGGCCGCCCACTCCACCGTTACCACCCGCACCGCCTAGGAAGCGCAAAGTCAATATCCTTATCAATTTTGCGAGCCGCCACGCACCATAGATGTTAATAGGGGTAATTATGTGGGATTCACTAGCCCGGGGAGACATTATCTCGAGGTAGTCGACCAGTAAAGAGCTGGGGTGTGCGGTGTGGATACCGCGTTGCAGACAACGTGGATTCACGCTGCCACCCTTGACAGACACTGCCACACTTAGCATGACTTTCCCAATCGAGACAAGCGGTTGCTCAGCCGTTACATCCTCTTCCGTTCGGTGAGAATTCAAGTGTAATGATGATGGACTATATGCCTTTAAATGACCAAAGGAGTTAGCTTTCGTGCTGAGCCACCGGTATATGAGAGAGGTAGAAGCATTGCGGCAAGCGGCGCCGCCGGAGCGCTGATGGCGGAGTTTGAAAATGTTTCGGCATTTTGTCGTCACATTCGAGGCGGCACTGTAATATTGGCAGTATTCACAGTTTCACCAGCATCCGCCTGTATCTAGCCCGCATCCATGGTGCTCACAACGCCATCCAGCCGAAGAAGCCGTCGAAGCCGATGTCGAAGCGGATGCTGTGCAAGTGTCACCGTCAGCGCCCACTCTTCTCGAACTTTTCCGACTCGGCTTTTCTTGTCTTGTAATCTCTCTAGCCAAGCAAGTACCGCCTAGGGTTTAACCTCCTGTCTTTCGTGCCCTCCTCCCCTCGCTCGAGGACAACTGAAGAAGTGAAGAAGTAGCACGATGAGGTGGGATACATTCGGGATGCTCCTGCAGCGACGACGACCAGGTGCACGCTATCCATGAGATCTCACGCGTGGGGCAATACCTCTCCGCCGACGACGGCTGACGCTTTTTCTTGAAGGGGATTGCGTATCAGACGCAGAGTGATTGTTGTGGATTTGTGAGTCCTTTCCTCTCCCGTTCGTTGTACGGAAAAGGGGTGGGGACGAAGAAAGAGAAGGCTGGTGCAAACCCTCGACACGGCGTGCACAGCGGACTGCCAGGACGATGATGAGGGGGCGGGGCCATGGCGTGTATGTGCCGCGCGATAGGTCTGCGGCGGGGGCGAGCGGAGCGGGGCGGGGATGCCTCGCGCGCAGTCCGTGTATCCGGAGGATATGAGTGTGCATAATGCCGCCGCGCTGGGGGTGGTCCAGCGGCGCGTGTCGTCTGGGTGCTGAGAGACGAGTACGCCACAGACAAAGCCTCGTCACCGCGCCTCAGGCGGGGTGCGAGGCGGAGCGCAGGAGGAGGATGTCAGATATGGATTTATGCGGGGTGTACACCTCCACCCGAGACCGTTACGCACTTCGCGGGGGAAAAAGGCGGGGTCATGGAACGTCGGGAAGCTGGCGCGCGTGCTTGACGAGGAACTCGCGGACGGAGGCGGACTCTGCCCGCCGTATCAGAGGCGGATGTGGACGGAAAGCCAGTGTCGTTCGCGGGAAGTGGATGCGCCTGAAGCGACAGACACGGCGCCAGCGCGCGGTGCGGGGAATAAGCACGCGAAGCTGGGCGATTGTCGTTGTGTACCTTGGCCACTCTCTGGAGCCCGATGTGGTTTCGGCGTGCGGTGTACGGGCGCTTGCGAAGAAAATCTGTGTGCGCCGTTCCTGCGTTGGTGTGCACGGATGGCTGTACCTTGGCGGTTGCGCGCGCGATGAGACCGTCGTACACGCCACCCTCATCGCGCGGGAGTCCTCTCCCTCTCCCTCTCCCTGCCTTTCTCTGTGAACGCGTGCTGACACTTTCTTTTTTCAGCTCCGAATTCCGCTCCGAGAACTGCTCGCTCGGCGTACGGCCATGGACCGAAGTGTGTATCCGCTCTTTCTCTCCCTCGTGCACTTCCCTCTTCCTCTTCCATCACACTTTCCCTCCCCACCACCTCCTCATTTCGCCTTTCATCGCTCACACATTGTTACGACCTACAGGTCGGCACCCTCTTCGGCACCCTCATGTCCGACATCTTGTCCGGCGGCCTCGCCTTCTCCTACTTCGCTACTCAAAGCCAGGGCCACGAATTAACACGGCCACCCTCTCGTCCGACAACACCAGCGTCACCGCCCTTGGGGACTTTCACGACCTCGCCGCGCAGTACGCCCGCCGAATGAGGCGGCGTGTGGGCGTTTGGCGGCCAAGCATTAATTCAAGGTGAGCGGGCGTTCGTCGGGTTGGAGCTGGAGGATGGATGAGCATGCTCAGACGCTCAGTGAGCTATGTGCCCCCGTGGCGTACCATCCATTCCCCTTAGATTTCCTTCGATAACCATATCGCGAGTGCCACGCTAACGCATACTTCCACAGATCCCCGCGAACGGCGACTTGAGCGAAGTGGTGGTGAGCCTGACGGACACGGTCTGTGGCTTGCTGCCGGGCGTGGGCGCGAGTTGTGCGGATATTGGGGTGGGGTGTATGGTGGGGTTGCGGAGTGTGATCTGGGTGAGTTTTCGGCTTCTTCTGTGCTGCTATCCCCGCCTGCACCGCTCCCCTGCGATTCCGACTTGGACCATCCGATCCTCGACTCGCTCTACGCACGCTTATGCACTTTCCCCGCGCGTTGGCTCTTCCTCCTTCCTTTGTTCTTCTATCCATCCTTCCACACCTCGTCCTCCTCGTGACCGCCCTCCCTCCACCTGTCGCCCACGTCCTCGTTCTCCCTCTCCTCCCTCCCCTCGTGCTTCCCCTCTCGCCGCGGTCCCACCTCCCTCTTCCTTCCTCATCGTCCGCCCGTGGCCATCACCTTGCTTCCGCTTTCCCATCCTTTCTCGTTTTCTCCTCCCTCCCTCCTACTCTCGCGCTTCCTCCTCCCTCCTTTGCCGCCATTATGGTCTCCTGCTCGCCCTTCTCCCCTACCCTCGCTAACCCACCCTCAGTAACCGGACTCTCCTACGCCTTCTCTGGTTACTACGAGCTCAACGCGCGCCAAGCCTCCGCCTGCGACTTCTCCGGCAACACCGCCAACCCCTCCGTCACCGACTCGCCCTCCACCGTCCTCGAGCAATGCAACACCGGCCCCAGCGCGGTGTTGGCGCGCAGCGCCCTCACGCGCGCCTGCCGCTGCCGGCAGCAGCGGGAGTGGAAATTGGAGTGGGAGCGCGGGCGGGAAGACGAAGGAGGGGCGGTGAGCCTTGTGAGCAGGAATGCGCTGGTGGGCGTTGGTGTGGCGGCGGGGCGCGTGCTGGGCGGGATGGCGTGAGCGAGCGCTCTTCCCGTCGCGTTCGCGTCCTTGTTGGCGCATTGATTTGACGCGACTTTGCCTTCACTCGATACGAACGGACTACTTTGATATATCGGACTTGTACTTCGTATTGCTTACTTATGGCGGACGCGTAACACGAAAATTGTTGACATGACTCATTTTTGTATATCCCTACTTAGTACTTACTTTTGGATGCGACTTGGAGAAATCATGAAGGGTTGCCTTTTTTGGAAAATTGGAGGTCATCTCATCAATTGTTAGGCGCTCAAAAGCATACAAGACGCCGCTGCGGTAACTTGCCTAATCGGGACTCTCCACTTGCTCGCTACCTTCCCCACCGCCTCCACTTACACCTATCCCCACACTTTTTACTCAAGCCTTTACTTTGACAATGCCTCCTCGCGGCCGCGGTGGCTCTGGACGGCCTGCTCGCGGTGGCGCGCCGCTCGTACGAAGCCCATGGGCTAACTATCCGCGTTCATCCTGATCCTGACGCGCTATACAGCCCAGCATATCACGACCGTCGGCGTGCGCCGCCCGGACTACGGCTCCAGCGCCCTATCGATATAAATGTCAATTCTTTCACCGTGAAGATCCCGAATGCAATGCTCTACCACTATGATGGTGCGTGCGCTTTGCCTTTCTTTAATTCAGTCTCTGACATAACGTCCTCAATGGGCAGTGGGTACGTTGTGTAATTCTTTATTCGGTCGAGTCTTGACGCGCTGACCGACGCGTTTTCCAGTGATTTCCGCTGACAAAATTCTTCCCTCGGCGATGAACATGCGTCTCATCAGGGCGCTTCAAGACCACGTCGCGCCTAACATCTTCGCAGAAACACGCTGCGTCTTCGACGGGAAGAAGAACCTGTACGCCCCAGTGGAATTGAATCTGGGAGGTGAATCTCGCGAAGTACGCTACCCCTTTACTCAAAAGGCGAACACAAAAACCTGACATACTAGTTCGACGTTAGCCTCTCCGGAGCTCCCGCGAATAGGGACAGGCCGCCCAGGATTTACAAAATCCGCCTCACGCGCGTTGCGATAATAAACACGGAGTACGTGGGCTTCCCGTGCGCGCGTTCAGAAGCCTCTTGACAATGACATCTCTCACAGGATTCTTCACCGTTTCATCGAAGGGAAGCAGTCGTTCGATAACGCGGTCAGCACCGCGTTGATGGTGCGTCTATTGTCCTTCGACATTGGTGCTTTCTGAATCTGGCCCTCATTTCAGGCCTTCAATGTCGTGATTCGCATGGAGCCCTCGCAGCGGTTCCCCATCAAGGGCCGGTCTTTCTTCACGGAAGAGGGATCGAAGGCCATCGGCGCCGGCCTCGTCCTCTGGCGCGGCTACTTCCAGTCCATCCGCCCCGCGGTCGGTCGCATGCTCATCAACGTCGACATCTCGACCGGGGTGATGTACCAGTCCGGGCCCCTCATCAAGCTCTGTCTATCCTTCCTCGGCCTCAATATGAACGACCCCCTCCAGCTCTCGCGGAACTTGGATGACCGCCGGCGGATCAAGCTGTCGCGCTTCATTACGGGGATTCGCGTCGAGACGCAGGACGCGACCAGGGACCCGAACCCGAACAACGCGGTGCGGCGCGCGCGCGTGGTGCGCAAGCTCAGCCAGCTGGGTGCCAGCGACGTTACGTTTCAGATGCGGGGGGGCGAGACCAAGACCGTCGCTAGATACTACCAGGAGACGACCGGGCGCCCGCTCAGGTTCCCGACCGTCCTCTGTGTCGAAGTCAGCCAGGCTTTTTTCCTTTGCATTTACACTAATTTTTCTTTTCGCGCAGGTCGGTCAGGGCGCCCTGATCCCTCTCGAGCTATGCAACGTCCTCCCTGGCCAGCTCGTCAAGAAAGAGATCCCCGAGGACAAGACCGCTGACCTCGTGGCGTTTTCTACAAAGAAACCGAAGGAACGGCTAGACGCGATCGCAAGGGGCATGGAAGTAAGTGAGGTGGCCGATATTACTTCTTTTCACTGAAAATTGCAGGTTCTGGCATACGGCCAGTCGGAGTATGTCCGAAAATTCGGACTCCAAGTTGACCCGACAATACTCTCGACGAAGGCGCGTATCCTTAGACCCCCCACGCTGAAATATGGGGTCGGAGGCAAAGCTCCGACTGTCGTACGTTTGGTCCTGGGATTTGGTGCTTCCTATTGATCCGTTCTTCCGCCATGTTGTAGGATCCGAGAAATGGCGCTTGGAACATGTACGTGTGTTCGATGATTACATTTATGGATTTTGACATTCTTTTGTTTGTTCTAGGGCGGACAAGAAGTTTTACCGCCCTGCGACCATCACGTCCTGGATTCTCGTCGTCTTTGATACTCGCCTCCCTGAGAATCTTTTACAAGATGTCGCCAGGGGCTTGGTCCAAGGGTGCACCAGCACAGGTATTCTTTTCTTCCCCAAGTGAAAAATTCGTAGATTAAGCTGCTCATGAAAATCAATCTTAGGCATGACTGTTGTCAACCCGCAGCCCGTCCTTCGGCGTATGAACGGTCAAAGCAAGATCTCGCAGGTTAGCTAGCCATCGGCCTGATTACCTTTTTTCTTTCCATGCATGGCTGAGATTAACTTTTTACTCGGCTGCTTTGCTTAGCAACTTCAAGCGGCCGGCGCCGAATGCTTCGCGCAGACCAAGGCTCCTCCGACTTTGTTTGTCGTCATTCTCCCCGAAGGAGGAAACGACATTTATACCCTCGTCAAACAGTACGTGTGTCCTGCCAAGGGCTTGTACATAACGGTGTCGCTAACTTTAGTTTCTGTAGCTGGGGAGATATCGATGTTCGTTGATGTTATTCTATTTCTGTACAGATATGCGCGCTAAAACAGGGCGCTGCGGTTCTAGAAAGGAGTCGCAACCCAGTGTTTGAAGTCCCGGAACTGCACCAGGGCCAACATGCAGTTTTGGGCAAATGTTGCGTTGAAGTACGGGGTTTATTATTATTATTATCGCATTTCGAACTTGAAAGTCTGATGATATCGATTTTGCAGGATAAATGTTAAACTGGGCGGTATCAACGTTATCACGGATCCGACTCAAGTCACGATTTTATCTGACCCTCGCAACCCCACTGTCGTGATGGGAGCGGATGTTCGTACCTCTATTAAATTAATCATAATGCTTCTTGACCGCGTTCCTGACTCTATGATCCCAGGTCATGCACCCCGGGTATAGTCCCTTCTGATTGCTCGATATTATATTATCTTTACCTTACATTCCCTTAGCGCGGGAACCCACGGCCGCCCTTCCTACGCTGCGGTCGTATCCAGCGTAGATTCCAACGCCGCGAAATACGTCGCGGTCCAGCGCGTTCAGCAATCGCGCCAAGAACTGATTACCGACCTCAAAGAAATGACGACGGTACGTTTATTTCAAAATTTCATTCCGTTGTTCTACTGTGTCTTATTGAACCCAGTACACGCTGGGCAAATACATGTCGTACAGGGAGGCCGTGGAGAAGGTCCCGCTGGCGCTCAAGGCGCCGAAGCGGTTGATATTCTATCGAGGTTCGTGTTTTCTTGCTCGGATAATTCATCTCGTCATTTCGTTGCGCGTAGACGGGGTCTCTGAAGGGCAGTTCCAACAAGTCCTCGACCAAGGTAACTCGCGCTTACTGTTTTGTTTGATTCAACGACTGAACTAACCTCTATGGATAGAATTGCCGCTCATCAAAGGTTCCGGTTGTGCTCGGTCGACGTGAAATAATGCTAACCGGTGTCCTTCCAGCCGCGTGTCAAGAATTGAAGATCAATCCCAAGATTACGCTTTGTGTGGTCGGCAAGAGGCACCACGTCCGTTTATTCCCCGTTCGGGACCAAGACGCAGATCGCAGCGGAAATTGTCCCGCCGGAACAGTCATCGATCGGGATATCGGCCATCCCACCGAGTTTGATTTCTATCTCCAGAGCCATGGCGGGCTTTTGGGAACGAGTCGACCGGGGCATTATTCGGTGCGTGCATTAATTATCTTTGACGATCCGTTATTTTGTGCCGGTCGCTGAGCGTGTGCAGGTTCTGTACGATGTGAGTAGCCTTGCCAGTTCGACCGACCGTCTTCGCAAACTGATTAAACGGCTTTTCTAGGAGAATGGTTTGACGTGAGTCGCGTTTTATTATGTTCCGGGCCCACTCCAACCCACTTAACTAGGGCGGACACAATGCAAGCGTTGTCCTTTGCACTTTGCCACGTATATGCCGCCTCCACGCGGTCCGTGTCGATCCCTGCGCCTGTCTACTGTGAGTTCAAACCACACTATATATATACATATACATGCCCCGATTCACCTGTTGCTTCTTTCTATCTAGATGCCGACACGGTCTGTACGCGTGCAAAGATCCATTTCGACCCGGAAAAGGCTGCCGGAGACTTTTCTGAATCGGGGGCGACGGATATTTCGGAGGATCTCGAAGCGTATAAACGCAGCTTTATGGCTTTGCATGCGAACCAGACGGGACGGATGTATTTCTCTGTGAGTTTTGTTCGTCTTTGGTCTTTCGACGCTGAACCGAGTTTGCAGTGAACGAGGAATCGAAACCCTGATCAATAATTTCTTGCTGCGTATCTGAAATCTCATGTTTTGCTTTGATTTACGAGATCTACTTACTCACTGCTACTGGCACCTTGATGACGACCTATTACTTACGATATATATATACCAGTTACGACGCAATGGAAATTACTTACGAAGATGTTCGATGGCAATGTTTTGTTCTGTGGGATCGCCGCCGACGTTTCAAACCTCGGTCTCCAAGCATCGTCCGATATGAACATATTGGGTAGCCGCCAACTTTTTTAGAAAGGAGTGACATACCGCATTATCATGATAAGAGATGGACTGGGACCCTGAAGTTTGCATCCCGCAATTTCCCAACGTCTGAATATGCAATACGCCCAGCACGGATATCTACTTTCGAGAGTGTGTGTTTGGCCGTCGAAAAAACAAGGACTGGCTTGTGATCGTTTTCAACCAGGTTCCTCTTCTATTCTGAGTGGGACTCTAATTGTGATATGCGCGCTGATGTGCGTATAATTACATTATTGGTCTAGGCCACTGCAAAGTTTACATCTCTGGGCCCACCCCGGTCCATGATAGCTGGAACCAGTTGGAATGCATATCCAGAGACTGAGTCTCTAACACGAGCCCGCCCCACCGAACACACATCCGCTCCTTGAACGTTTCCTTCTCCAGGGGGAATTGATAACGGCACACAAAATCCACCGTTCCACCTGCACTGGGGGAACAAGCATAGATTCCAGTGCCTCCGCGGTACATCTCCTTGTTCGCTGAGTAGATAGCCATCGTGAAGTGTTTCAAGGTTGGCGGAAGATGCATGGCTCCCAAAAGCGATATTGCCTTGTCGCATGCGCATTGGATCGAGAGCACCTGTAAGCGCGTATTCGCTTTCAAAAATGCAACCTCGAGAAATCTGTGCAAATCTACACGTCTAGGAGTTAACAAGGTAAAAAATAATTGGCGAACACACGTACCCTTATTAGTCCGCGACTTCTCAAAACCGAGGCCAGAGAAGCACCGAGGCTGTAGATGTACTGCGTCAGATCGTAATAAGCCTCAGGCTCGCTGGGGACGCGTGCCCAGCCAGTGTATGTAAAAAACAAAGCCAGGCCGGATATAGCAAGGTTGCTCACATGGATCCAGTGGAGAAATACCCCGAGGGGGCCGAAGTTCAGATCTAGCGATCGCAGGGTGGCGGGAGGCTTCGGACTCGCGGAGGGCCATTTTGCCCCAGGTGTGCATCCACAGCTTCAGTGCATGCAACATTGGAAAGGACGAAATGCAATGAACTACTTCTGTCAGAATCATTTCCCCGACGTTGCAGATGTCAAGGTGGGTAATGCCGGCTAGCTTTGGACAAGGAAGATGATTTTCAGGACCATGGTGGTGAAGAATGTGATACCCTAGATAAATTGTGCTCGGGAGGTGCGCCACGAGTTTTGGGAAGATGGGAACCAATCCAGGATGCTTGACGATCTTCTGTGCAAACACAAGTTCACGGATGAAAGGGAGGAAAGTGAGGAGGTTGGGCTTTCTGAATAGTTTTGCGAAGCTGTGGGCAGTTTTTGGACGACGCGGACGCGATAAAAAGGATGCGTCTGCTGCAAGGAAGCCACGTTTGGCACACGAGCCCACAACGTCCCATTGTAATGGCTGTATCTCTGTCAAGAAAGTTTTCAGCGCCATTCCCGCATTTCAAAGTAGTCATATGCAAGAAAGATAAAAACAAGTCGACGAGTTCTGGCGGGAATGTAGTCGGCATGAGACCAACAAAACCTCCCGAAAATGCGTGGAGGAGGAAAGAGATCTAGAGAGACCGAGATCGTCATTAGCGCTTCGTGATTGCCGAGCGACAATCACGGCCGGGCCTTGCAGCTGACTCAAGATGATTGACACAAATCGAACTTAGATCCGACGCTCATTTGGCAGCCACCTCAGCACAATTCAGGTCCTATGGTCGCCTTCAAGTGTACTAGAGAAGACCCTCCGCACGGCACTTAAGCCATATACCTTCCATGGCATCAACAGGCTTGTCTTACATGTCCAAGTGTTTGAATTGGTGGCATCTTGCCCGAATCTCCAGCACCTGACTGTCTACGCATGCTGGAATCGCATTTCGCGGGTCAGCGAGCTACCCGAGTACGCACCGAAACTATGCACCTTTGAATGCTTGCTGCTTAATGCCCCGCTCATGCAAGGTGCGGGGTTCCGCTCCATTTTTACATCTCATGCAAATCGCACCCAGACCTCGTTGAACTCCTCCCCAATCTTGCCGAAATCCCGCCCATTCGGACGAAGGATCTTACGGTTGTGAGTACATATATGGCATCCCCGCGTTCGGGGTTAATTTTGCCGTCACTGACCAAACGCAGAATATCCTCGCCGTCCTCAAGAACATGAAGAGTCTATCTAGAATTGACCTGGTTGAGGACTAGCCGCTACCAGCCACGAAGCAGCTCATCATTGCTGCAAAAGAACTACTCGACAGGGGTCCAGTGTGACTGTTCAGGCAGTTTGAGAGTCCGCTCAGTCAGATGAATCCAGTGGGATCTGGAACAATGGTTTTCTGGGGGTCCTTCTAGTAGTTTTTGTACATTTTTCGGGATACGACGTTTGACCTGTGTTGAATCTGAGTGTAGTTGTGTACGGAAATCATATTTTGCACAAATATGATGGGCAGTTTAGGTTCATTTGCCGTCGGATCTGTTTATTGTATCCTGATGTGCAACCCAGATGAGGGCCTCTGGTGGTAGCTGGTCGGTGGTCCTTGTGTGCACGGAGCTTTTAACCAAATTAAAATAATGGATTACGGAACACATGCTCGTAAAGATTTTGAAATCGAATATTACTGTATGTCTAGTTGAACACTACACCCCGAGGGAAAGGGTCGTAGCTGCAGTGCTAGCTTGAACTATTTCGTGCGCGTAATTGTTTCAATATACTCTGTTTTTCACCGCACGGTGAGATCGGAGGCACCGAATCCTTTCATAGGAACACCATTCAGGACGCACTAAGGAAATAGGAATTAGTTCAAGTTGGACAGAGAAGGATAGAAGGAAGAAGGTGGAATGTCGACACACACATTCTGCGAACTTTCCCCCAACTCGACAGGCCTCTCAAAGATGAGCTTGCTGACCACATTTCCATAGCGATCACAGAGGAACAGACCACGTTTTCCCGCAAAGAGCGCATACAGCATGTGTTCTGCGCATTCCTCCTGTGAGCCAGAAAAGTGGGTCTGGGGTGATGCAGAGAAAAAATAGGGACATACCTGGGACACGGTGAGGAGAGGGAATAAGATGCTGAGGAACCACAATAGTGGCTTGAGGCGCCCTTTGAAGTCGGTGTTACATCCCATACCACCACGGACTCATTCGGACCTCATTGGACCACTTCTGGTATACTCTGGTATACATCTGTTCACCCTCAGATAACCTCCGGTCATCTTCCAGTCAACTCCCGGTCAACTCCCGGTCAACTCCTGGCCAACTCACGGCCAACTCCCGATCTACGCCGGTTTACCTCTGGCTCACCCCAGACGACATCCGGATTACGACCAGATGACTTCCGGTTATCTTCCGTTCACCTCCGTCCTTTTCCAGCTTAATGTTCCGGTCTTCTCCGGAATGCTCCAGCTCTTATTGGACTTCATCCGGCCCTTCGGCCGATGGCGAGTTTTCACGCAACCGTCTATCCGCCTTAGCGGTAGATCTCCACATGCACTCCTGTTATGCACACATGCTCTATGTCCTCAATCCGTCACCTCCCTTGTACTTATACAAGAAGCTATGTTCTCCTTTTACTCTTACCCTTGTTCTTTAATCAATTTCCTTATATATACTTACCTCCGCTATTACTATAAAATGTCTAGATTACGATCCTGTACTTTCGATTGATTATTAACGTTCATTCCTGTCTCTGAAGTCAATTCCATCTCTAATATTGTTTGGCCTTCTGTCATTCTCCGTCGTCTTGACTCTTCCTCCAACGTCCGAGTACTCTGGCTGACAGGCTTGACTTCTGTCTCACGTCCGACAACCGGACTTGTCGAAAACCTTATCCCGGACATCCGGACTTATACATCTGTGAACTTCCCTACTTGTTGGACTCCATCTCGGATTTTGGCATAACTTCCGGATTACTGGACATCGCCCGGACTTTGGCATATCTCCTCCGGCTTACCGGACTTTGCCCGGCCCTCGGTATATCTCCTCCGGCTTACTGGACTTTGCCCAGCCTTCGGCATTTCTCCTCCGGCTTACCGGCCTTCACTTCCAGTAACCCTCGGCTGTCCCCCTTTCACTCCTCCTTCATTCCTAGCCAACCAGATATACGCTCACCCTTAAACCTAGCTGTGGTGTAGTGGTCCATATCCGTGTTCCAGAATCCTCTCCCGTTTACTTCTGTTGACCTCCGGCATTCCCGAGCCCAGTCATAACCCATCCGGAACCTATCCCCTCTTCTTCCTTTCTCCCCTTGACAGGGATATAACAGTCGGTGCCAGCACGCAGCGCATTGGTATGCACGGCGCCAGGGTGTATGTGAGTGAATGCGATGCCAGGGTTCAGTGCTGCAAAATGCTGAAGTCGGATGAGAAGCGAACATAAAATCAGTAAGTTAGTTATCCGAGAAAAAAGAAAGTGGATGATTGGCAAACATTGCATCGGTGTACCCCGAGCTCATGCTGCATACTGCGAGCTTGAACTGTCCCTCCCGTGGTTTGCCCACATTCCCCATATTTTCGAGGTCGATGAGGCTTTTGGGACTCCCCATTCCAGCAGCGAGTACAGACATGACTTTCACATCCTCGGAACGCGCCTCACTGCCCGTAGGAGAGGCAGCAGCTCCTGGACCCAAACAAAGCGCTGGTACACACTAGTTGGAAATGTTGGATTGACATAAATCTCAAGGGCTCCAACACATACTACATCTCCATAAGAAGATCCAGCCCTTCGCTTGTTGCTGTGGTGTCTACAAACAAGTTGTACCTGGCAGTCAGGACAAAGAAGTTGATTCGTGCACATTTGGCACGGATGTCGGCGCAAGCATCACGGACATTCACAATCAGGGTCAAGTCGCAGTGCACAAATTCGTGTTTACACCCGTCTGATGCAGGCTTTGGGAAACGCGCAATTATTTCTGAGGCAACTGATAATTATGTGAGCGCGTCCTGGCCATATCGCGCAAATGCCTCAACCATACCCTGCCCAACTCCAGAAGTGCTGCCGACGAAGAGTGCAATGGGAACATAGGAAGGATGGAAGGAAGCATTGGAGGCCTTGACGACTGCTGGAGTGGGCATGGCAGGTATTGCGCCTTCCTACGTGCGCGTTATAGGCCTGCACATAGTACGATCATCAGTTGAGCTGCACCATGCCGTGTAATCACAGCGACATAAGCCAGTACGCAGTCACGTTACGAGAGTGTAGTATGATCAGCAGCAGCGTACATTATGTTATCACCCTTACTCACCTGGTTTGAATTAGTACTATCGGATTACCGAAGTCTGGGCTGGCGCAGGCCTCTGGGTGGTATGGTGTAGTTCAATGGTCTAAAATCGATGACTCCGCCACAGAGACAGAAAACGTCCTTTGGAAGGTGTCGAAGTAATGGCTCTCTTGGCCATATAGCCGGGATGCTCTTGTCCCAAATGTTCTCCCCTTACCTCACCTGATACTTATCCGGTCAATTTTGAATAATTTTAGTTGGCCGGCAGGGGCACAAACAAGCGATGGGAAGATATTCGATGGGTTCCGCTTCACACGGGAGCGTACGGAACATACAGTACACCACAATCCAAACGATGAGTAGGACATCTTTAAACGCCAGATGGTCTCTACTGTGGTAGACCATCTACCATTTGGCACGGGCAAACATGCGTGCCCTGTAGGCATTTCACTGAGCTCACCAAACCCTGGGATTGAATGACTCTCGCAGGGACGCTTTTTCGCAGTGACGGAACTGAAGGCCATGATGGCACATTTGGTGATGAACTATGATGTCAAGGCGGAGGTGGAAGGAGTGCGGCCACCAGACAACATTTTGGTATATGAATGACTCCTGATGCAACTGGGAAGGTACAGTTCCGGAAGAGGCAGTGAACAGCAGATCTGAAGGCTCATGTATCTTTTTCTTTTTCTTCAGTGTTACAACCTTTTGCGGAACTTAGGGTGTGGTCAGTTTTTTTTTTTCAATGAATTTTGCGTCGGATGGCTCTCCTGAGCTCAATTCTCCACCGTTTTCCTTTAGAATATGCTCATTATGTTTGCACTGAGAGGCCAGAGAACATGGCCTCCTTGGATTTTCTGATGGCCAATCAAATTGCTTCATTGGGAAAATATCCCGTGTTTAGAGTAGGATGGCTTTAGCATTAGCTACCACTGTCCAATTGGTCTGATTTTTTGATACAATGGGCTCATAGGTGTACCAGATGGCACCACATGCCATTATTTTTTACATGACTTATATTTGGCTCAAGATGTTGAAATGAGAATTAGGTGTTGTCGTGATATAGATTGCATCTGATCTATAGGTCACATTAAAAATACCGGCATGTAGTGCCCTCTGGTACACCTGTGAGCCCATTGTATCAAAAAAATCAGATCAATTGGACACTGGTAGCTAATGCTACAGCTGTCCTACTTGAAACACAGGATATTTTCCCAATCAAGCAATTTGATTGACCATCAGAAAATCCGAGGAAGCCATGCTCTCCGGCCTTTCAGTGCAAACATAATGAGCATATTCTAAAGGAAAACGGTCGAGAATTGAGCTCAGGAGAGCCATCCGACGCAAAATTCATTGAAAAAAAAAAAAAACTGTCTGCGCCCTAAGCATTATGTGGGAACTTTTCGGGTATGTCCTTGGGTATGTTGTTCTCAAAGTATATGATTCAGCGCATCTTCTCAAGCAATCCATTGTGAAAAGAACACCACAAGCGCGGTCGTAGATTTACGCACCGACAGATGATGATGGCGGGTTAGTAGGTAGTTAGGTGCGCCCAACCTTTCGTGCATTCACACATTGTCCTTGCTAAGTTCGTCTTGGCCCAACTTGCCCACATTCGGGTTGGAACATTATGCGTTCCAAACACAGACACGATTGTGCTGTCAAGACACTTGGATGTTTCCCAGGAAACCCGGAAAATATCGCATCTACCTGCGCCTCCACCTCAAAGTCCCATAACTCGACCTTCATGGTACGTTCCCACTGGTAGTCTCTGCTACAAAACCGGTATACTGATGACGAACGATAAGTATCAGTATATGTAGGTGGATTACTGTCGCTGATACAAATAAGCCGAGAAATAAGACTGATATATGGTGCGTGAAGTGGAGCTGAAAATGAATGAAGATACCACTAGTTTAGGTTTACCATTTCACTTGCAGTGCTCTTCTGATAATTGGCAATTTCAGTGCAGCTGAAGGGTGATGTTATTCATTTAATATCAACTCTAATATCAGTTAAAACTTTGTACATCAGCTTCAACTTCAGCTCATCTGAAAGAACAATTTGAAACTACACATTTCAAGTTATATTCCAAGAGGCCCTAAATCTAGCAATTTCAATATGAGGGGAAGGTCTCGCAGAGATCTGAACGCAGGAGAGTCAGCTGGCTGCGACTTTGAACAAGGAGGATCGGACTTGCCCATGCTTCCATCAGGCCATACTCCTTCGTCATTGTAAGTGACCCGGAGTGTCATTCCTTGCTCGACAAGCTTATTGAATTCAAAAATTACTGAGCTCGGGAGCCAGTTTTTTTTGTAAAGCCAGTAAGCGTCATCTCCACTCAAATTAAGCTGTACAGACACCAGTCGAGCGGGATGACCAGGATGGTCACGTCGTGCCCGCAAAAGGTGGATGAAGGCCAGGTAATTGAATTGCTTATAATCGGCAGATATGACCAACGTGTGGAGCCGCGGGAGAAGCGGGGGGTCCGTGAGCACTTGAGCAAACGGGGCGAGATCGACATCGTAGGGGACATCAATACTTAATGACTCGAGGGACGGTACAGCTCGAAAACTGTCAACAAGCTCTGTCTCATTGCCGGAGAGCGGCAGCCGGAGGTGTTCGAGGGCGCATGAAGAGCGCGCAAGGAAAGGGAGAAGAGTCGAGAATTCGTCTTTATGCAGCTCCAGCCAACGCAGGCCCGGAAGGGTGAAAGACCGAAGGCTGGAATTGTATAAAATCAGGCTTTCAAGGTGACGGGCAGGAGGAATTGCAACATTCCGTGGGTGCAGACCATCAGTGATATGCGCCCCAAGTTGCAAAAGTCTGGGATACTGATGCAGCACATCCAAAATGGTGTTGAAAGTAGTGGATCCAAGATCAATGTCGGTCAACATTGGGTAGAGGTCGAAAATCAAGCCCGAGTGAGTTTCGAGTCTGAGTTCGGACAGGGCCGGAGCGTTTCGGAAGATATGGAGGGGATCATAATCCGAGGGACTGTGATGGTGAAATATGGCGAGACGCCGGAGACGGGGGAAGGTGATGGAATTCTGCTCAAGAAGTAGAAAGTCTTTATAGGGAAGATCGAGCTCGAGGGAATGAAGCCTTTCGCAAACTGACAAAACCAACGAGATTATAGGAGCAGGGAGGCCATCGTCCGGTGAGCGTATTGTCACAGAGAGCGGTCGCGCCTTCGCCCGGGCAAACCACATCTGCAGCAACTCCTTTTCAAGCCGTATTCCACCGGGAAAGAAGCCATCCATATCCACAGAGGCCCAAAGCTCGCATGATGAGAGAGCAATCTCCCGCCAATGGCGGCAAATCTGCGCCAGGGAGAGCGGAGGCGCGTCCGGAGATGGCCGCACACGCCCGTGGCCTGGGAGGCACTCGACGAAAATGCGGGAGACAATTTCTGGCGGGAGGGAGAGAACGGGATATACGATCTGGGCCAGCTCGCTCTCTAGTCTTCGCCGTGTTTCCTCAAGCTCGTCGAGGTATGCCTTCTGTCGTGTGATTGTCATTCTGACTTGATCCAAGTCTGCGCGCAGCTGCTCAGGGGAAGAAGATTCGCTTCCACCTGAGTCTGTGAAAATTCCCGGTTGGGAGAAGGAAAATGAACCGCGATCGTCGCGATGGCCGCAGTGTTCGCAGACGAAGGTCATGATTGTGAGTCGCAAAAAAGAGTAGTGACAGAAAAATGACAGCGTGAGGCGCCGGCCATCGCAAAATCCCCGAAGTGCCGAAAGAGCCGATAGGCCCGAAGCTGGATGATTTTGTCCAATCGCGCCTTTCCCGCTCAATGTTCATACATTCTTCTCCAGACTCCCTCCCTAGGATTATAATCCGAGAAATGGGTGCCTTTTTCCACTCCTAGTACTGCTGCCCATTTCAAATTATAATAATATGGATTTTATGGCCTGGGCATGCTCACGACATCTGCACATGTGCTGGGCTTAACTATTCCGCTCCCATATACATATGGGTGCCTGGTCATTACTCCGCAGCCCGCCCGTCCTCTGATTCAGGCCATCCTCACGATCCCAAAAAAATAATATTCGGCATGCAGATCTCTCCTTCGCATCGTCGACCCTACAGTCAATCCTACAGCCTAGGATCGATGATGGAGAAGGTCTTAGCGTCGTTCTGAGAGAGGACACAGAGGAGCGAATATTGTGTGGGTGGTGATACAGCGTGAAAGACAGATAGATAGCTCGCCGCCCCCATTGGGTGTGTACAATGAAAGGAGAGGAAGCCAGAATTTTGGTATTAGTACACCGACCCGGATGGGAAGTACGCAAGAGTGGGGTCGTCCGTAGGGTAACGCGCACACGGGCGGTCGACGGTCGGGTCGGGTCGGGCGTCGCAAGAAGGGTGTTGGGTGTGCCGCGGGTGGCGGGCAGCAAGGGGTAGGTGGTAGGCAAGCGAGGGAAGGAATGGGCGGATGTGTCTGGCAGAAAGACGAGTGCGTGACATTGGCAGAAAGAGGCATGCCGTCCATCGAGAACTTCTCTCCCTCTCCGTCCCCACCCGTCGCTCCCCTCATCCCCTTGTACACCCCCGCCCACGGTACCCCGTCCTATGCGTACCAAGCGCCTTCTGCACGCCCCGCCCCACTCCCGCACACCTTCACTCCCTCGCCCTCCCTCCCCACGCAAATCGAGTTGTGCGCGTCTTCATATATGCCTTGCCCAAGAAAAGGGGAGGAAAAGTGCCTTCATCCCTCTAGATCTCCGTGAGCGTCAGGGTGCGGCTCGTTCGTCGTCGTCGTCGGCTCTCATCTTCCGGAGTCGGAGTGTAAGGAGGGAGGTATAGAGGCAAGGAAGGGAAGGGAAGAAGCGAGGGAGGGAAAGAGAGGAAAGGGGTGCCCCAAGCCTCAGACACCGTATGATTTCGGATGCTGCTCCACGCCTCCTCCCACTTTGGCTAGGGAGGAAGACGTCGTCGAGTGCCTTCTGTGCGTTCCCGCGGTCCCTCCATCTTCGCCAAACACGCGTCCCGAAGTCGAGTCAGGGAGGTAACCCGGGCAACGCGCACTGTCCTCTCTGCTCGTGGGCGGAGTAAGGGTAGGCGGCGAAGGAAGAGGCGGGCTGAGTTGGTGGTATGTACACCACACCCTGCCCTCTGGGTCGAGCCGACGCGGCGGGGCGACTGAGGCGAGTGAGGCGGCGAAAGAAGAGCGGGTTGGGAGTACTATGCACCACACCACACCCAGCTCGCGTCGAGCCGAGGAAATGCGGGCGGCGAGGCGAACGGCGGGGAGGGAGAGGCGAATGAGGAAGCAGAGGCGGCGGGGCCAGTGCGAAGGAAGAGAAGAGCGGCGCACGAGGACCAGCACACCCTGCCCTGCTCGCATTGAGCCGAGGCGGCGAGGCGGACGACGAGGGAAAACGCGCCGGGGAGAACGACGAGGTGCAGGGAGAGACGAACGACGAGACGAGTCATGCGAGCCTCCGTTTCGGTTTCGACTTTGAGCGAAAGGCGTCGGCGGTGTTGCTGTCAGAGTGTGCGTCCATGTGGTCGGCGTACTTGGTTTCGACTTTGAGCGAACCTCGCACCGCGCATCCTTCTCCCCCTCGTCGGCTGTACCCCTCCCTCCCTCCTTTTCCCTTCGCCACTCGCGCATTTGACAAAAGGAGGTGGTGGAGGTGGAGGTGAAGAGGGCGGAGGGGGGGGCTTCGAGGGATGTGCATCAGCCCTTTCGCGAGTTGAGTGCGCAAGTATATGTATAATTGAAGTTAAGAAGGCGGGCGGAGCGGTGCGCGTTTTCGAACCCTAAGGGCACGATGCCTCGATAAGGAGTAGTTTGGATGCATAAGGACGAGGCGCGAGCGCGGGGAGGGCCTCTTCCCGGCCTTCCTTTGGGGTGTAAGGTGGCGGCGGAGGGGGGAGAGGGAGGAGAGGGAGACGTGCTGCCACGGGTGCGCGTGCGAACGCGGGTGTGGATGCAGATGCCGGTATGGAATCATTTGAGGAGTTTCAGGGTAGGGAGGGAGGGGGAGGGGACCCGGAGGTGTAGAGGCAGGTAGTGTCGTCTTTCTTTCGTGCCGCGCACTCCATTCCGCTTCCATTTACAGTTCGGACAGAGTGGGTGAGTGAGTGGGGCAGGCAGAGACCGGGGGCTGCCTACGAGTGCAGTGCCGGCTGGGACGAGAGCCAGTTTTGATTGCGGTGATGGGTAAATATGTGAAGATGCGAAGGGATCTGAAGTGCCTGCTCCCACTCGACTTTCGCTGTATCAGCGGTAGCAGTGAGGAGGGAAGGGGAGGGATGAGGGTGCTGCGTGCGAACGAGACAGAAGGAGCGTCGAGAGAACACAAGGGCCAGGCAAAGAAGTATGATAAGTAATGACTTGCACAGTACTGTCGTTGCTGGGATGCGAAGCGAGGTCGGAGTGTGTCCGCAAAGACCGTTGCGGGCGCGAGTATGGAAATGGAGATGCGACGTGCAGGTGCAGGTGCTGTAGGAGGGAGATGCACACAGGCCAAGGACAAGGATGGGAGATGTGCCCAGGCTCGAAGGCGGGGAGTGGGTTATACGTACGTGGCGGAGGCGAGCGAGACATGAATGAGGCCCCAGGGCTGCCGAATGCTACCCAGTCGTCCCTTTACCATTCTCAAACGGCTGTTTGCGTAGAGCGCATCCTCGCATCCTTCTTCTCCAACTGTCCGGCTTTCAGCTCCTTGAGATGCTCGCTGGGTGAGCTGGGCGCAAAATTCGCTGTATGTTGATGTGGCAGTGCTGATGGGCATTTGGTGCTGCGAATTTGATGAGACACCGATAAGATAAAAAATAACGTCATGTTCGAAAGACTTGAAAGAAGATTACAACCTTACAGCACGATCCATGCTGCCGCAGACTTGCAATTGAAAATAAGTACACCACTGAATCCGGCGCGCGACATAGAAAAAAGAAAGGAAAAAGGCTCAGCAGCATTCGGGTCCGGGGAATCGAACCCCGTTCGCAGCCATCTAGCAACGAGATGGCCTCTGCCGTGCACTGTGCACTAGACCTGATTTCTAGCTGCGGTGTGAACCGTGGTAAAATAGGCTGCTCTACTTGGGAAATTGGCATGTTCATTGTTGCGGTTTGAAGGATTTTAAAACAAGGTTGAATGAAAATCGGGTCCCCAAAAAGCAAATCTTCCACACGTGCCTGCTAAAAAGAACTTGGAGATTGATGTTAGTTGTTGCAGAAATCAAACTCGAGGTGCGTGTGACACAAAGCAAGTAGAGCAAGAGAAATCCAGTTCGGGTCCGGGGAGTCGAACCCCGTTCGCAGTCAGGTATGTCATGAATCACGCTTTACATAGAGTACTGCGGTGCACCGCGCACCAAACCCAATTTCTAGCTATGGTGCGAGCGTCTGAAGTAGTAGAATGAGTTGGGTCGATTTGATAGAGAATTAAAGTGTTGATGTTGGTTCGAGATTGCGAGAGAGGGATATCGCACAGCAGACATTACTGGAAGAGCGAAATAGGATACTGATTCCGTCCCAGATGGGTTCGTGAACAAGCCCGAACTCGTGGCTTACCTGGCGCGCCAGACCAAAAAGGATTCATATGTGAAAAGCACCCATTCAGGCCGAGGGAGTCGAACCCCGTTCGCACCCAATTACAAAGTACAGAGCGATCACTGCAGTGCACCGGGCACCAGGCCCGACTGCTAGCTATGGTGTGGGCCTCGAGATTAGTACTATGAGTTGGGTCGATTTGATGGAGAATTAAAGAGTTGATGTTGATTCAAGATCTCGAGAGAGGGATATCGCACAGCAGACATTGCTGGAACTTGAAGAACAAATAGGATACTTATTTGTGCCAGATAGGTTCTTGAACAAGCCGGGAATCGTAACTTATTTGGCGCGTGTGACCAAAAAAAAGAATTTTCCCAGGAACAACTTATTCGGGCCCGGGGGTTGAACCCGTTCGCAGCCAACTTGAATATCAAGGGTTGCTACTGGACACTGCGCAGGCCCGATTTATAGTTGCGGAGTGGACCGTTGTAAGCAGGCAGGTTGGTTTATTTATCTCCAGAATGAATTCTAAAAGAAACAAGGTTGAAAGATTAAGCCCCGGGAGGAACTCCCTGACGCGTTCCTACTTCATAACTGCAAGTGAATCGAACCGGTGAAAAAAACAAATATCATCTCGGGTCCAGGGAGTCGAACCCCACTCGCAGAATTCAATTATACAAATGGTTACCACCACAACTGATTGCTGCTGTGCACCGCGCACCAGACCCGATTTCTAGCAGAGGTGGGAGCCTCAATAAGTCAGGTAGGTCGCTGTTATGCAAAAATGTTGATGTTGGTTCGAGATTTCCTGAGAGGCAGACATTTTTTGAAAAAAAAAAATGAGTTCAAGGTTTCCGCATGGTGTCAGGGGAACCGCCCGTCCGTCCGTCCGTCCGTCCGTCCGCCCGGCTCCGGCCCATCGCACTGCCCCGCTGCCTCGTCCGATCCTTCGTCCAACGCCTACTCCGCGTCCGGCCTCGCCCGTCCGTCCTGCCTCACCCGAACGTCCGCCCTCGCCCGGAATGTCGTCCTCTGTCCCTCCGGACTCCATTTCCCTCCGTCCCCCTTCGTCCGGCCGCTCACACTGGAACGTACTATGCGATCAAGCTCGGGATCACTGCCAATCACTTCGGACACGTGCTACTGGCTAGTACCTATAAAAACCTCGCCTAGCATGGGAATCCTCATCCTTTCTTCTCTTCGGATTCTCCCGCTAGGTGCGTATTCTAGAACTCTGTATTTAGTACCATGAATTGAGTTTACTTCGGATTCTCCCGCTAGTTCCCGCGCTCACGCGCCGAGCTGAGGTTGCCCTTACAGCAGAAGAAAGGATCTAAGGGATCAACTGGTCAAGATTGCGAAGTTCGGTGTAGACTCGGACTCGGACCGCTACGCTAGCGCTCCGGCCTCCCCCACTTCCAACCTCGACCTCTCCTCCTTGATGGACGCCCCGACGCCCGGAAACGGGTCCGCGCAACCCGAGCTCCCGGATGTTCACATCCCGGACTCGGCTCCCGACCCCGAGACCCGGCTGACCGCGGTGGAAGACTCTCTCGCGAATATCGAAACCTTACTCCTCCGCGTTTTACATAACAGCCAAAATCCACCCGCGACTGCCCCCGTCCCTGCCGTTCCGGCTCCGGCGGCGGGTCCAGACTTCACCACCCTCACCCCAGCAGCAAAATCGGTTCTCCGACCGAACCCTCCAGCCGTTTTCGATGGCGACCGGACACAAGGACGGATGTTCCTCCACTCCGTCCTCACATACCTCCGATTGGTTCCGGAAGCCTTCATGGTCCACGGACAGGTCGTAGAGGAAAAACTCGTGCGGTACGCCATGTCCTTTATGGCGCGAGACGCGGCCGGACGGTGGGCGGAGCGACAGTCAGCAATTGTTCCGTTCCCGTTCCCGTCCTGGGCGGAATTCGAGTCCGAGTTCCGGCTCCGGTTCGTGGAGGAAAACGAGCAGGACCAAGCTCTCCTCCGGCTGGAGACTCACAGCTACTACCAAGGTTCCTGCGATGTCTACAGGTACACGGACGACTTCGAAGAACTCGCAGCCACAGCCGGATACACGGACCCGCTCGTCCGCGTCACCAAGTACCGTGCAGGGCTCGACCCGCGGATTAACGCGGCTATCACCACGTCCGGAACCGCTCCGGCGCTGCTGGACTACGCCGGATGGCGTGTCCGCGCTTTCCGCCAGTACAACGCCCTCGCTCGTGTCCGAACGGGAGTACCCCCGACTCGCACCCCGGCTCCGGCCGCACGCCCCCGCACTGGGACGTTCCTCCCAGTCCCCTCTTTCACGCCCGCTCCTAAAGCTGCGCCGACGCCCGCCCTTCCACCCGGCATCCCGATGGATGTCGACCGGACTCGCGCGCGCTTCACGCCCCGTGCTTGCTTCCGTTGCGGTGCGGCCGGACACCTCGCCCGAGACTGCCCGACTCCCTCGGATGTCTGGCACGCGGACGTCCTAGACGAGGTCGTCCGTCAACTAGGTGACGACCTCCTCGGAGAACTCTTCGCGCGCCTCTCCACCTCTGCTGGGCTTCCGGCCGAGCCGGAAACTAGAGACGCGGAGCCGGAGGGTTTTCTGGACGCGGTCGAGTGAGCGGTGCGCCCTCGGTCGCGTCCCCCAATCGTTACTCCTGCTTGTACAAAAATATACCCAATAAATCAGCAGTTGAAACGCGAGACGCACCCCCTGTTCCGGCTTCCGTCCCCAAGCCGGAGCCCCCTATTCCCGCCCCGGAGGCAAAAACCCCTTCCATTCCCCGCGTCCGCCGCCCTAGGTGGGAGCGCAAACTACCCCAGCGGTACGTTATTGACTCCGTCGAGGGCCGGAACTCCCTACACATTCCGTTGGAGATGCAATCGGTAGAGACCGTGGCTACGATGTCCGTGAAGGGTCTGGTCGACTGCGGAGCGACCGGAGACTTCATCGACTCGGAGTACGTGATCTCCTGTAACCTTCCCGTCCGGAAGCTCTCTCAGCCCATTCCGGTCCTCAATGTTGACGGTACGCCCAATGCGTCCGGAGGCATTTCCGGCGTGGTTGATATGGTCGTCAACTACAAGGGACACTCTGAACGCATCCAACTCGCGGTAACGCGGCTCGGAAAGCAGCACGTCATCCTCGGCTACTCCTGGCTCCAGAAGCACAATCCGGAGATCGACTGGGACACCAAGGAAGTCCGGATGACCCGCTGCCCGACCAGCTGCAGCACTTGCCGAGACGAACTCCGCGCTGTCCGTCGCAACGCGAAGATCTCCGCCGCAATCCTCTGGCAGCTCCGCGAAGGCCCCGTCCCGTCTATCTGCGCCGTCGACTCGGAAGAGTGGTGCGGAGACGACGGGTACGATCCGGACGACGACGGAGACGACTTTCCGGACCTCACTCCAGACCCGGACGACGATGATGATGACGACGAGCTCGAGGAAGGCGACCGGATCCTCTACACCGTGTTCGCTCCGACCGAAGAGATCTGCGCAGGTAGCACCGTCTCTCAACGGCTCGCAGAGGCCTTCGCTCGGAACTCGGCCCCGCCTGGGACTTCGGTTCCGGCCTGGGTCGAGGATTTCTCGGACGTTTTCAACAAGGAATTGTTCGACGCGCTACCGGAACGCCGGACGTGGGACCATGCCATCGAACTCGTCCCGGACGCGAAACCGGTCAACTGCAAGGTCTACCCGATCTCCCCCCTCGAGCAGAAAGAACTCGACGCGTTCATCGAGGACGGGTTGAGCACCGGACGGATCCGCCCGTCCAAGTGTCCGATGGCGTCTCCGGTCTTCTTCATCAAAAAGAAGGACGGTAGCCTCCGGTTCGTCCAGGACTATCGGGCACTCAACGCGATGACAGTAAAGAACCGGTACCCGCTCCCGTTGATTAACGACCTCATCAACCGCCTGAAGGGAGCTCGGTTCTTCACGAAACTCGACGTCCGCTGGGGTTTCAACAACGTCCGGATCCGAGGAGGCGACGAGTGGAAGGCCGCGTTCCGTACCAACCGAGGGCTCTTCGAGCCGCTGGTGATGTACTTCGGCCTTACTAACTCCCCGGCCACATTCCAGACGATGATGAACGACATCTTCCAGGACCTCATCCTGTCCGGAGACGTCATGGTATATCTCGACGACATCCTCATTGCTCACTCTGACCTCGCGCACCACCGGGAGATCGTCCGAGAAGTTCTCCGACAGCTCCGGGCGCACAAGCTTTACCTCCGGCCGGAGAAGTGCGAGTTCGAGAAGTCGTCGATCGAGTACCTCGGCGTCATCATCTCGCACAACCACGTCGAGATGGACCCGGTCAAGGTCGCCGGAGTCGCTGCCTGGCCTGCTCCGGAGAACAAGAAGGACGTGCAGCAGTTCCTTGGCTTCACGAACTTCTACCGGAGGTTCATCCGGGCGTTCTCGGACATCGCGCGGCCCCTCTTCGACCTCACAAAGAAGAGTGTCACGTGGACCTGGACCGCTGCCGCGGCCGCCGCTTTCCAAGCTCTCAAGGATGCGGTGACCGCGGAGCCCGTCTTAGTCCTACCCGACGAGTCGCGTCCGTACCGGGTCGAGGCGGACAGCTCCGACTACGCCACCGGAGCCGTCTTGTCTCAGCCGGACGCGAACGGGAAGTGGCATCCGGTCGCGTTCTACTCCAAGAGTCTGAGTGACGTCCAACGCAACTACGAGATCCACGACAAGGAAATGCTTGCGATCATCCGAGCCCTAGAGGAGTGGCGACATTTCCTCGAAGGTACGCAACATCCGGTCGAGATCTGGACGGACCACAAAAACCTGGAGTATTTCCGGAAGGCGCAGAACTTGAACCGGAGGCAGGCACGGTGGTCCCTGTACCTGTCCCGGTTTGACTTCGCGCTCCACCACCAGCCCGGCCGCCTCATGGGTCGTCCGGACGCGCTGTCCCGTCGCCCGGACCACGGAGTAGGTTCGGACAACACAGATGTCACCCTTCTCCGTCCGGACTTGTTCCACGTCCGCGCACTAGAGGGCGTCGTGGTTACCGGGCCCGAGGTTCCCCTCCTTCGCAACGTCCGAGAGGCCTTCGCGGGTGAACCGGACCTTGAGGACCCCGTCACGCTTGTCGCACGGGAACTCCTCAAGAACCGGAACGTTCGCTCCCCCCGGTCGACCGAGTGGCGCATCGCAGAAGGGCTCCTTCACTACCGCGGTAAGATCGTCGTACCGCGGAATAAGGACCTCCGACGCCGGATCATTGCCCTACACCACGACACTCGGGTCGCCGGGCACGCCGGACGCTTCAAAACCCTCGAGCTCATCGCCCGGAACTACTGGTGGCCCCAGCTGTCCCGTCACGTAGGCCAATACGTCCGGACCTGCGACCCGTGCAACCGAATGAAGGCGCTTCGGAAGCTGCCCCACGGAGAGCTTCACCCGACCGAGATTCCGGAAGAACGCTGGGACACCGTCTCGGTGGACTTCATCGTCGAGCTCCCGGACGCACACAGGTTCGACGCGGTCATGGTCGTGGTCGACGTCCTGGGTAAGCGGGCCCACTTCAACGAGTGCCACACCGGCCTTGGCGTGGTCGGAGCCGCTCAGCTCTATTACCGAAACGTCTGGAGGCACCACGGAACCCCCCGGAAGTACATCTCCGACCGCGGACCGCAGTTCGTCGCAGAATTCACCACGGAACTGTGGCGCCTCATAGGGATAGAGCCAGCGACCTCCACAGCCTACCACCCACAAACCGACGGCCAGACCGAGCGCGTCAATCAGGAGCTCGAACAATTCGTCCGGATCTTCACGAACTACAAACAGGACAACTGGGACGAACTCCTTCCGGCCGCGGAGTTCGCGTACAACAACCACGTCCATTCCTCGACGCAACAAGTTCCGTTCATGACGGACACCGGAAGGCTCCCCCGGATGGGGTTCGAGCCCAACGGATTGCGCTCGACCGTGGAATCCGCGAACGAGTTCCGAGACCGGATCGCGTCCGGAGTCTCGGAAGCCAAAGCCGCGCTCGTCAAAGCCAAGGACGAGTTCAAGCTGTACTACGATCGCCGACGCACGCCCGCCCCAGAGATCAAAGTAGGCGACCGAGTCTGGCTGGACGCCTCCGACATCCGGACGACCCGTCCGTCCGTCAAATTCGCGGACAAACGCCTCGGCCCCTTCAAAGTCGTGAAGATCGTCGGAAAGGGTGCATACAAGCTCGAGCTTCCCCCGCGGTACTCCCAGCTCCACCCGGTCTTCCCAGTGGTGAAACTTCAGCTCGCGGAACCGGACCCGTTTCCCGGACGCCCTCGGAACGACGAACCCCCGCCCGTCCTCCAGACGGACCGCGACGTTCAATGGGAGGTCGAGGAGATCCTGGAAGCGAAGGTCCGTTATGGCAGCCTCTGGTACATGGTGCGGTGGAAAGGCTACGGCCCGGAACACAATAAATGGGTAAAGCACTCTGACGTCTTCGCCAAAGACGCCATCGACGCCTATTACCGCCGCTACCCCAACGCCCCGCGCCGGATTGCCTCGGCCGCATTCGACTCGCTCTCGTTCCGGAAGCGCGACGCCCGTGTCCGATTCATGCGTCGAGACGCCGCATTCCAAGGGGGGGGTGATGTCAGGGGAACCGCCCGTCCGTCCGTCCGTCTGTCCGTCCGCCCGGCTCCGGCCCATCGCACTGCCCCGCTGCCTCGTCCGATCCTTCATCCAACGCCTACTCCACGTCCGGCCTCGCCCGTCCGTCCTGCCTCACCCGAACGTCCGCCCTCGCCCGGAACGTCGTCCTCCGTCCCTCCGGACTCCATTTCCCTCCGTCCCCCTTCGTCTGGCCGCTCGCACTGGAACGTACTATGCGATCAAGCTCGGGATCACTGCCGATCACTTCGGACACGTGCTACTGGCTAGTACCTATAAAAACCTCGCCTAGCGTGGGAATCCTCATCCTTTCTTCTCTTCGGATTCTCCCGCTAGGTGCGTATTCTAGAACTCTGTATTTAGTACCATGAATTGAGTTTACTTCGGATTCTCCCGCTAGTTCCCGCGCTCACGCGCCGAGCTGCCGTTGCCCTTACACATGGGTTCTCAGAAACCCATGTATTCGGCAGGTTCACCCAAAAAGCGAGCGTGTGCGAATTGTAATTTCGGGGTCAGGGAGTCGAACCCCGTTCGCAGCTGATTCCATGGTCCATTTACTAAGGATTGCTACTGTGCACCACGTACCAGGCCCGATTTCTAGCTGGGCTGAAAAGGGCTATAAACAAGGTCTGAAAAATTCTGTTCAAAAATTAGGGATGAGCGTCGATGATGAGTCTTTGGAGGGTGGACCGTGGAAATGTCATTATGTTTCGAGGGTGCAGTCTTTTTTTCGAAGTCCGGATTCTACGCGAATTTGCAAGCACTCCTTGAATTCGACTTGGAAGTAGGGTAGAGGGCAAAAAAAAAGCCCACCTAGCTCCACGCTGACGCGCATGGTAGCGCGCTAAGCGTGTAAAGTACCGATTGCGATCTATCACCTGACAATCGCTGTCAAGTGGTTCTTCTGCCGCACACACTTTCACATTTACTTCCACCGCCATTTTGCCCCTCTCAAACCCCTCGAAACCACGCTGCTCTCACCCTGCACATTCATATCACCCCAAAACACAATTTTCCGCCACTAGATCTCTTATTTTTGCTACTATTTTCACACATCAATGCCCCTGACATATCAATCCGCCATCCTCCCTGATGTATTACCTCACCGCGCTACCATCAGCTCTGGTTGTCTGATACACTGCTTTACCTGGGTTTTCTTGCCTTAAAATGCTCACACTTTTTTTTTATCAATATATCTCTCTTTGGTTGCGCGCATTGCAGTCACCGCCTTCCCTGGATTCCCAGTCTCCGTCGTCCCTGTTTTTCAAGCAGCTCACCGCCGTCCCTGCTTTTCTCTGTTACCATTTTGGTTATTTTAATCTGTTGCTTTGCACACGCTTCGCATCCCTGCTGAGTCCTACATTTTTCCTTACTCCATTTACTTACTTTTCATTCTGTATAAAGGACATAGACTTTTTTCACAATAAAACACTTTTGACCTTCCCTCACTTGTGTGCATCTTAAGTCGCCCTTGCCCTTGCCCTCGCTCTTGCTCTTGCTTTCAAACTCCGCTCACACATCGCTCTCACTCATCACTACGTCCTTGTCTCGATTTATCGCTAGCTGAAGTTTGCAGGGTTTTGAAGACAACTTCCCAAAAAAGCCTGCAACTTGGGTGGCAACCTTTCCTTCTTGGTTGCATCTTTAATTTGGGTTACATCTTGGGATTGGGTTACAACTTTTGTGGATCCCATCAGCATTGCTCATGTTTGCTTTTGATCTGCCAATACTTCGGCTATCAGTTGAGCTCAGCATCCAGTAAAGCCTGCTGGTCTGAGCCTCAATTGCATACAGCAAGTTCAGATGGAGACTTATGCCTTTGGAACAGGATTTGGACCATCATAGAAGGCCAGTGAATAACATCCTCCAAACGTTAGTCAACTTACCATGCTTGCTGGCTCAATTTCTGAAGCAGCATAGAGAGGTATAGAGATTGTTTGGTGGCAAGAACATGGTGAAACACCATTTATACTGGAACATAATCTCAAAAGTCGTGATGTTTTAGGCCTCCCATAGTCTTCAAATGAAAGGAATCCCTTGTCTCCCACTTCGGGATCTTCGGTGCAATGTTCCATCATTGTTTCGATCACTTCCATCAAAATTCCGAATCTCCTCACAACAAAGTCCACAACATGCGAACCATTCCAAGTGTAATCCACCAAAGCAAGTCAAAGACACCAAGAACAAGACATGTATCCATGTTCCAAGATGCAAACTCTTGGGCAGATTTGTTGCCAGTTGCAACCCAAAACCCTGCAACCATGGTGGTGTAAACCTTCATTAATTTTTGGACAGTATATGTGCCATATGGGCTCAAGCGGAGTCAAGCCATCACAAGTAATTTGGCATTTTTCCGACAATTCCTGGAATCTGGATTCAAGTATATTGTACAGTACTGGCCAGAAAAAAAACCCCAAAGAGGGAAACACTTGAAGTGGGAGGAAGTCAGGCTCTGTGTCCTGCCTCACCCTTTGCAAGGTGCCTACTGCTCCAGTTTTGAGTGATGACCAATTTCATATAATGAGCTTTTGTTTGTTGTTATGCAAAAGTGGACAAAACCCATCTTTCCTAGACTAGCTAAATGCAAAAAGTGCAGTGTTGAGGTAGAGTTCAATTCCAGACAGTTAAACAGAGGCTGCCCGGGCCAATGCACTGTCAATGCACTACTGCAGCTTGTACAATGCATCAAGGATGCATGGTGAGTGGGGAAGGTAGCTAGCCTACTACTCATACATATCTCCCAAGTGTTCCTTTCAGTCAGCCACAAACACCTCATCTGCTCCCTTGAGAGGAAGCATGTCCCCTCTGCTATTGTCCAACTTATTGCCAGTCTCCTCTCCAACTGAAGCACTAGCCTTATCTTTGATGACCACATCCCTACCCCCTCCCCAGTCCCAAATGGCCTCCCACAAGGCTCTCCTCTCAGTGCCCTCCTCTATCTCTTTTTCATGGACGACTTGCTAGTTGATGGTATGTTCAGCTACATCAATGACAACTCTTGTCTGGAGATTGGTGACTCGGTCAAGGAGACATCCATACTACACAAATACATGAATGAATCTGCCCTCCCAGGACTCAATTACGACCTCCCCAAATTCCAGCTCATTCACTTCATCTCCCCATGCCACCACTGCGAACACTACCACCCGATCCCAGTCCAGATCAGCAACATGAGCCCCCAAGCCCCAGCTGGGCCAGTACCTTTTCGCCACCTTCCACACCCTCCTCACCCATCTTCTCTGCATCTGCCGCACCCTAAAAATCCGGATGCACTGGGCGCCCGAGTGTGTGAAGGAAGCTGCCTTGGGTGCTTTTCCTCCCCCCTCACCACATTGATAGCAGCATTCAGGAAACTGCTCCCAACCAGCAAGCTGGCCACCATCACATGGGGAACAAAGGCATTCACATCACAATGGCTTACAGGTGTATCTCCAAGTTTGACGGTGTGACAGCTTCAAAGGTGATGCAATGCATGTACAGTGGGCTTAGCCGCCCTCAATGCGGCATCCAGACCCAACTCTGCACAGGCCATATTGGCCTCAACACCTTCCTTAACACCTTCCTTAACACCTTCCTTCACTGCTTCAAGTGTCCTGCCTCACTGCTCTGCCCCCACTGCCCCATCGCCAAGTCTGTCCCCCACTTCCTCCTCTGATGCCCAGCCTACCATGCCCACCGACTCTGCCTCATCGTCGGTGTCAGCACTGCCTGCCTGACCCTCCACACACTGCTCTCCTCCAAGACTGGTACTGCCCTTGTGCTCACATTTGTGCGAGACACTGGCTGCCTCCCAGCCTATGCGCTTTGCTTCTTTTTCCTCTTCTTTACTTACTTTATGCTCTTCTTTCTTTCTTTCTCTAGATAGACTCAACAATCACAACTTGTCTCATAAATACTATTGTCATGATCTCTTTACCTTTACAACACAATCCACAACCCCCGGGCAACTCTCCAACTCCTCCCTCCACTCCACTTTATGCTACCATTACCTCCCACCATGCCAGCCATTAAACCACAATATATGTATGTAGAAGTGCAACATGGGCCCCAAGGGGCATGAAATAAACGGAGGTTAATGTCTCAGGCGTTCCGAACCACCAGATGACTTAAGTTCATGCCTGAGGTGTGCTCCGCCATACTGTACATGTGGTACACCTGTACACACTATACTGTGAATCCATCACTTAAGTCCCCTGGAACTCAAGTTCCGAGATTTCAAGTCCTGTTGACAAACTTAGGTCCCATTGACAGCTTAAGTCCCCATCTACAACTTGAGTCCAGCACACAACTTAACTTTGCTTCCCAAACTTAAGTTTTCACCACCCACTTGAGTCCCAGTATAACTTAAGTTTAGATGCTAGATGTTTGTAATCAAATGAATTCTATTTATCAATATGTGCGCTCTACGAATTGCATGGCCACCACACGCAATGTCACCAACCTGGTCGTTTCACACCTATACTCGGAGTGACACCGATTGGTGTGGGATGAGTGGAGCAGGAGGTGGGAAGGGGGGAACCAAGGAAACAGGAGGAGGGGAAGAAAGGGCGCGTGCAACACACCTTGGCTAATCCCGCTTTCCATTATTTTGTTGTGTGGATTTTGTGTTGCTGATAGGACTGCATAGTAGGGACTGGTATCCTGAGCAGATCAGTGAGTAGAGGAGTAGTTGTGTATGTACCTCCTCTCACACCTCGTTCTTGTCACACAATCCCACAACACAGCATATTGCTTTGAATGTAATCTGACAAGGCAGAGAGGAATAGGAGACATACCTCGAGATACTTGCAAAGACGCAGCTGGGCGCATCATCAGATGTGGCTGGCAACTGGTGATGCTTCACACCAGTCTGTAAATGCCACAACCACCAAGTGCCATGCGGTTCAGACAGGAATGGGAGTGAGTGAGTAGAATTAGACATAGATGAGACTGGCGCAATAATGAGATGGTAGGGAGGAGGTGCGGCACTGGTGCAATGAGGGGGCATGGAAGATGAGGAAAGAAGAGATGTCACGGTAGTAGCGCAATGATGATCTGACTTGATCGCTGTGTCACATGCTCCATTGTCTATTGTCTGCTGCTTGATCATTGATCCCTTCTTGCTCTTGACTTCTACCTTCAATGGCACCAGTGCCACCAATTCCCACTCACCTGCCTTGAACTGAGATCCAAGCCTGACTTCACCTTTGCATCGGCGCTGGTTTTCTCGGGATTTGACTTCCGCGTGGATCAGTGCCACCTAGCGAAAGGTGGCAACACTGGATGTGGATTTTTCTGAACTGGCAGTGAAACCAAAAAAATCATTCTCATATTCATTTTCATCTAAAAGTTTAAATCAATGTTCTCCGCACACCCTTGTGTTCATTTTCATCTTCAGGCCAGTTTCATGGGCAGTCTCAGTATTGGAGTGGAACTGAAGTTATGCCTGCAGAACTTAGCTATGGTGTAACTCAAGTAAAGTCATCTGGCAGTTTGGACCATCTAGAACTTAAGACCACCTAATAAAGTATTTGAAGGGGCCTGCAGCACTATAATTGATATTGAATTGAAATTGAAGTACGCAGAAGCTAATAGTCTCCAATATTTCCTGTAGTATTACAGGATAAAAGCATTACATGACTGAGCAGCGGCAAGTAAAAACTGAGCACTTTTTCCTTCCAAGCTGATGGGAAGTGGTAACCAGATTTTCCATAGCCAACAGAGTATCTGGATGGTCTGCTCCAAGGAGCTGCTTCCGCTTCTCCAGCACAGTTCCTTCAAGTGGCTCTGCCTCTTGGTACCTTCCAAGTCGGCGGTATGTGGCAGCCAGATTTGCCATAGCTGACAGGGTGTCTGGATGGTCTGCTCCAAGAAGCTGCTTCCGCTTCTCCAGCACAGTTCCTTCAAGTGGCTCTGCTTCTCGGTACCTTCCAAGTTGGCAGTATGTGGCAGCCAGATTTGCCATAGCCCGCAGGGTGTCTGGATGGTCTGCTCCAAGGAGCTGCTTCCGCTTCTCCAGCACAGTTCCTTCAAGTGGCTCTGCCTCTTGGTACCTTCCAAGTTGGCAGTATGTGGCTGCCAGATTTGCCATAGCAAACAGGGTGTCTGGATGGTCTGCTCCAAGGAGCTGCTTCCGCTTCTCCAGCACAGTTCCTTCAAGTGGCTCTGCCTCTTGGTACCTTCCAAGTTGGCGGTATGTGGCTGCCAGATTTGCCATAGCCCGCAGGGTGTCTGGATGGTCTGCTCTAAGGAGCTGCTTCCGCTTCTCCAGCACAGTTCCTTCAAGTGGCTCTGCCTCTTGGTACCTTCCAAGTTGGCAGTATGTGGCAGCCAGATTTGCCATAGCCCACAGGGTGTCTGGATGGTCTGCTCCAAGGAGCTCCTTCCGCTTCTCCAGCACAGTGCCTACAAGTCGCTCTGCCTCTTGGTACCTTCCAAGTTGGTGGTATGTGGCTGCCAGATTTGCCATAGCCCGCAGGGTGTCTGGATGGTCTGCTCTAAGGAGCTGCTTCCGCTTCTCCAGCACAGTTCCTTCAAGTGGCTCTGCCTCTTGGTACCTTCCAAGTTGGCAGTATGTGGCAGCCAGATTTGCCATAGCCCACAGGGTGTCTGGATGGTCTGCTCCAAGGAGCTGCTTCCGCTTCTCCAGCACAGTTCCTTCAAGTGGCTCTGCCTCTTGGTACCTTCCAAGTTGGCGGTATGTGGCAGCCAGATTTGCCATAGCTGACAGGGTGTCTGGATGGTCTGCTCCAAGGAGCTGCTTCCGCTTCTCCAGCACAGTTCCTTCAAGTGGCTCTGCCTCTTGGTACCTTCCAAGTTGGCGGTATGTGGCAGCCAGATTTGCCATAGCTGACAGGGTGTCTGGATGGTCTGCTCCAAGGAGCTGCTTCCGCTTCTCCAGCACAGTTCCTTCAAGTGGCTCTGCCTCTTGGTACCTTCCAAGTTGGCGGTATGTGGCAGCCAGATTTGCCATAGCTGACAGGGTGTCTGGATGGTCTGCTCCAAGAAGCTGCTTCCGCTTCTCCAGCACAGTTCCTTCAAGTGGCTCTGCTTCTCGGTACCTTCCAAGGTGCCAGTATGTGGCAGCCAGATTTGCCATAGCCCGCAGGGTGTCTGGATGGTCTGCTCCAAGGAGCTGCTTCCGCTTCTCCAGCACAGTTCCTTCAAGTGGCTCTGCCTCTTGGTACCTTCCAAGTTGGCGGTATGTGGCAGCCAGATTTGCCATAGCTGACAGGGTGTCTGGATGGTCTGCTCCAAGGAGCTGCTTCCGCTTCTCCAGCACAGTTCCTTCAAGTGGCTCTGCCTCTTGGTACCTTCCAAGTTGGCGGTATGTGGCAGCCAGATTTGCCATAGCTGACAGGGTGTCTGGATGGTCTGCTCCAAGGAGCTGCTTCCGCTTCTCCAGCACAGTTCCTTCAAATAGCTCTGCCTCTTGGTACCTTCCAAGTTGGCGGTATGTGGCAGCCAGATTTCCCATAGCAAACAGGGTGTCTGGATGGTCTGCTCCAAGGAGCTGCTTCCGCTTCTCCAGCACAGTTCCTTCAAGTGGCTCTGCCTCTTGGTACCTTCCAAGTTGGCGGTATGTGGCAGCCAGATTTGCCATAGCCCGCAGGGTGTCTGGATGGTCTGCTCCAAGGAGCTGCTTCCACTTCTCCAGCACAGTGCCTTTAAGTAGCTCTGCCTCTTGGTGCCTTCCAACTTGGTGGTATGTGCTAGCCAGATTTGCCATAGCTGACAGGGTGTCTGGATGGTCTGCTCCAAGGAGCTGCTTCCGCTTCTCCAGCACAGTTCCTTCAAATAGCTCTGCCTCTTGGTACCTTCCAAGTTGGCGGTATGTGGCAGCCAGATTTCCCATAGCAAACAGGGTGTCTGGATGGTCTGCTCCAAGGAGCTGCTTCCGCTTCTCCAGCACAGTTCCTTCAAGTGGCTCTGCCTCTTGGTACCTTCCAAGTTGGCAGTATGTGGCAGCCAGATTTGCCATAGCCCGCAGGGTGTCTGGATGGTCTGCTCCAAGGAGCTGCTTCCGCTTCTCCAGCACAGTTCCTTCAAGTGGCTCTGCCTCTTGGTACCTTCCAAGTCGGCGGTATGTGGCAGCCAGATTTGCCATAGCCCGCAGGGTGTCTGGATGGTCTGCTCCAAGGAGCTCCTTCCGCTTCTCCAGCACAGTTCCTTCAAGTGGCTCTGCCTCTTGGTACCTTCCAAGTTGGTGGTATGTGGCAGCCAGATTTGCCATATCCTGCAGGGTGTCTGGATGGTCTGCTCCAAGGAGCTCCTTCCGCTTCTCCAGCACAGTGCCTACAAGTCGCTCTGCCTCTTGGTACCTTCCAAGTTGGTGGTATATGACAGCCAGATTTCCCATAGCAAACAGAGTGTCTGGATGGTCTGCTCCAAGGAGCTGCTTCTGCTTCTCCAGCACCAAAGAATTCAAAGACTCTGCTTCTTTGAATTTACCCGAGTCAAAATATATACGAGCATAAGTATCCTGGAACATTGACCTTATGGTTACTGGGTCTTTGATAAGGGAGCTTATATGAGACATTAGCCCAATTCTGAGCAGATAGGCATCTTCTGTGAGCCCAACTGACATCCCTATGATGTCTGTCATGCATTGTCGAGCTATTGGTTCATCATCTAGAGTATCTTGGCACCATAAGTGCACAAGTGGATGAACGGAGAGTGTATCCCCAGGATCATGTCTATCAATAAGAGAATACCCTTGAATCTCAGCAGTAATATCCATGAGGCATTGCTGGTTCCAAGTGCCTGAATCTGACAAAAAATTTTGCAGGAATTCCCTAGCTTCCTGCAGAGTTTGAGCTTCCTGCCCATCATCATTGAGCATCCATTCAGCTGCCTGCTCAAAAATTTTTGCTGGTATGTCCTTGTGATGCAGCAATGAGCAGAGTTGTAGAAACCGTGCTGCCACATTGCTCAGCTGATTGAAGCTAATTTGCCAGGTTGTATACACAGTCCATGTATAATCATCATGAGACTGTGTAGGATGCTGCCTCAGTATATTGGCACAATTTTCTCTATATATGGTGAGATATCGATGGAGACAGTTGAACTTGGAGATGTAAGCGCCAGCCTGGATAATTGCCAGTGGCAGACAGGAAAGCTCCTGTGCAGGCCCAATCAATGAACATTCACTTCAATTCAGACAGCATTGTAAATGAAGTACCTTGACAATTTCTGAAGCCTGCTGAGTGGTTTTAGTGGTTTTCTCCTTGACAGCCCTCAGCAAGAGGAGATCTATTGCATTGGTCTCATCCAGGTCCCCAATTCTGGAATGTGACCTAGGTCCATATGTGGCTAGCTGCGGATTTCGTGAAGTCACAACAATGTTTCCATGTGTGCATCTTGGGAAAAAAGCGAAGAGATCAATGCTTGGGTCATCTGCATTGTCAAAGAGCAACATCCACTCCTCGATCTGAGAGATCAGCCATTGTGACCCATCTTCTGAGGTTTTCCCAATTCCTTGAGAAATAGCTATATTTGTGAAGGCTGCATCAAGAGTTTGGCGAGAACTGGCATTGATGAAAAACTGTTTTGTAAACCTGAGTAAAGCAGTTAGCAGTGCTAAACCATTTGTGATAATGTTTACCTAGGTGTTTCATATTTGTTAGTCATGTCAAGGAATTTCAGAGCTATCTGTGTTTTTCCAGAGCCACCTAGGCCATGGAGAACATATGTGCGTCTTTGCCCAGGGTCCCTTGAGAAGTACTCGTCCATTTTTTCAAGAATATCTTGCCGGCCCTGGAATATCTGGGAGGGAGGAGGACATCTGACAAGTAATGCAGCACTGGATTGTTCAATTTCTGACACTAAAGGATTGTCAGAATTGACATAATCTGTCTCTATCAGCACTCACAATTCATTCGCTGTTGTTCTGGTCCTGGTCCATGATTCTGGAAGCTACTTTTGGTCAGAAACAGCATTTGGGAGGCTAGCGACAAGACAACTTACATGATGAAGTTCTCAGCTTCCACAGCATAATTGAAACTGGGACCTTCCCCCGCACCCCCACTTCCACCTTGTTGGCCGCCCACTCCACCGTTACCACCTACGCCGCCTAGGAAGCACGAAGTCAATATCCTTATCAATCTTACGAGCCGCCACTCACCATAGATGTTCATAGGGGTAACTATGTGGGATTCACTAGCCCGGGGAGACATTATCTCGATGTAGTCGACCAGTAAAGAGCTGGGGTGTGGGGTGTGGATACTGCGTTGCAGACAACGTGGATTCACGCTGCCACCCTTGACAGACACTGCCACACTTTGCATGACTTTCCCAATCGAGACAAGCGGTTGCTGGCCGTTACATCCTCTTCCGTCCGGTGAGAATTCAAGTGTAACAATGATGGATTAAATGACCAAAGGAGTTAGCTTTCGTGCTGAGCCACCGGTAAATCAGAGAGGTAGAAGCGTTGCGGCAAGCGGCGCCAGAGCGCTGATGGCGGAATTTGAAAATGTTTTGGTATCATAAAGAGAGAGAAGGCCGCATTTTGTGGTCCCATTCGAGGCGGCACTGTAATATTGGCAGTATTCAGAGTTCCACCAGCATCCGCCCGTATCTTGCCCGCATCCATGGTGCTCACAACGCCATCCAGCCGAAGAAGCCGAAGAAGCCGATGTCGAAGCGGATGTTGTGCGAGTGTCAGTCAACGCCCGCTCTTCTCAAACTCTCTCACCCTTTTCGACTCGGCTTTTCTCGTCCTGCAATCTCTCAAGCCAAGCAAGTAACGCCTAGGGGTTGCCCTCCTTTCTTTCCTGCCCTCCCTCCTCTCCCCTCGCTCGAAGACAACCGAAGAAGTGAAGAAGTAGCACGATGAGGCGGAATACGTTCGGGATGCTCCTGGCAGCGACGACGATCTCGCGCGTGGGGCATTACCTTTCCGCCGCTGACGGCTCGCGCTTTTTTCTTGAAGGGGATTGCGTATCAGACGCAGGGTGATTGTTTCGTATTTGTGAGTCCTTTCCTTTCTTCCTCTCCCGTTCTTTGTATGGAAAAAAAAAGGGTGGGGACGAAGGAAGAGACGGCTAGTGCAGAGTCTCGGCACGACGTGCACAGCGGACTGCGAGGACGATGATGAGAGGGCGGGGCCGTGGCGTGTATGTGCCGCGCGACGGGTCCGCGGCGGGGGCGGGCGGAGCGTGCCGGGGACGCCTCGCGCGCAGTCCGTGTATCAGGAGGATAGGAGTGTGTGGGATGCCGCTGCGTTGGGGGTGGTCCAGCGGCGCGTATAGCGGGCGGTGTGTCGTCCATAGCCGGAGGGCTGAGGGATGAGTACGCCGCGGACAAAGCGTCGTCACTGCGCGCGAGGAGGAGCGCAGGAGGAGGATAGAGATGGATTTTACGCGGTGCGTACACCGCCGCCTGAGACCGTTACGCACTTCGCGGGCGAAAAAGGCGGGGTCAGGGAACGTCGGGAAGCTGGCGCGCGTGCTTGATGAGGCATTCGCAGGCGGAGGCGGATGCGCACTGTATCAGAGGCGGATATGGATGGAAAGTCAGTGTCGTTCGCGGGAAGTGGATGCGCCCGAAGCGACAGACACTGTGCCAGCGCGCGGTGTGGGGAATACGCATGCGAAGCTGGGCGATGTCGTTGTGCACCTTGGCCACTCTCTGGCGCCCGATGTGGTTTCGCTGTGCGATGTGCGGGCGCTTGCGAAGAAACTCAGTGGGCGCCGTTCCTGCGTTGGTGTGCGCACGGATGGCTGTACCGTGCTGGGCGGTTGCTTTGGCGGTTGCGCGCGCGATGAGGCCGCCGTACACGCCGTGTACCCTTATCGCGCGGGAGTTCTCCCCCTCTCCCTCTCCCTGCCCTTCTCTGTGAACGCGTGCTGACACTTTTTCTTTTTTTTCATCTCCGAATTCCGCTCCGAGAACTGCTCGCTCGGCGTACGGCCGTGGACCGAGGTGTGTATCCGCTCTTTTTCTCCCTCGTGCACTTCCCTCTTCCATTTTCCTCGCACTTTCCCTCCTTCCCACCACCTCTTCATCTCGCCTACCCTCGTCGCTCATATATTCTTGCTCGCAGGTCGGCACCCTCTTCGCCATGCCCCATGTTCGACATCTCGTCCGACAACACCAGCGTCACCACCAATGGGGACTTTGACAACCTCGTCGCGCAATACGCCAAAGTGACCTTCCCCACTACGCCCGCCGAATGAGGCGGCGTGTGGGCGTCTGACGGCCATGCTTGGATGTAATTTCAAGGTGAGCGGGCGTTCGTCGGGTTTAAGCTAGGGGATGGATGGGCAGGCTCAGACGCTGAGTGAGCTATGTGCCCCCTTGGCGCGCCATCCATGCACCTTAGACTTACTTCGATAACCATAATCGCGAGTGCCATGCTAACGCATACCTCCACAGGTCCCCGCGAACGGCGACTTCAGCGCGGTGGTGGTGAGCCCAACGGACACGGTCTGTGGCTTCCTGCCGGGCGTGGGCGGGAGCTGTGCGGATATTGGGGCGGGCCGGGGTTGCAGAGTGTGATCTGGGTGAGTCTTCCGCTTTTTCTGTGCTGCTATCCACGCCTGCACCGCTTCCCTGCGATTCCGAATCGGACCATCCGATCCTCGACTCGCTCTATGCACGCTTATGCGCTTCCCCCGCGCGTTTGCTCCTTCACCTTCCTCTGTTCTTCTATCTATCCTTCCACACCTCGTCCTCCTCGTGACCGCCCTCCCTCCACGTCCTCGTTCTCCCTCTCCCCCCTTCCCGCGTGCGCTTCCTCGCGCTTCCCCTCTCGCCACGGCCCCACCTCCCTCTTCCTTCCCCATCGTCCTCCCATGGCCCTCACGTTCCGTCCGCTTCCCCGTCCGTTCTCGTTTTCTCCTCCCTCCCTCCTCCTACTCGCGCGCTTCCTCCTCCCCGCTTTGCTACCCTTATCCTCTCCTGCTCGCCCTCCCCCCGTACCCCGCTACTCTCCTACGCCTTCTTCCAATGCTACGAGCTCCCCGCACGCCAAGCCTCCGCCTTCTCCGGCAACACCACCGTCAACCCCTCCGTCACCCTCTACCGTCCTCAAGCAATACAACGCCAGCCCCAGCGCGGTGTTCACGCGCAGCGCCTGCCGTTGCCGAGAGCAGCGGGAGTGGGAGTGGGAGGGCGGGCGGGAAGACGCGAGGGGGGGGCGGTGAGTCATGTGAGCAGGAATGCGCTAGTGGGCGTCGGGGCGGCGGCGGGGTGCGTGCTGGGCGGGATGGCGTGAGCGAGCGCTCTTCCCGTCGCGTTCGCGTCCTTGTGGGCGCATTGATTTCACGCGACTTTGCCTTCACTCGATACGAACGGACTACTTTGATATATCGGACTTGCACTTCCTATTGCTTACTTATGGCGGGCGCGTACCACGAAAATTGTTGACATGACTCAGTATATCCCTACTTAGTATTTAACTTAGTTTTGGATGCGACCGGGAGAAATCATGACACCGGAGTTTGGGCCAAATAAATCTCGATCACTATTCAGCCAATACTGGATGTATTGGCCAAATATTGGTTGAATATTGGGCCCCAGTATTGGTCGACCGATATTTGGCCAGTACATCCAGTATTGGTCAAATATTGGATAGCTTTTACTTCCTCATGGACTTTGAATATTTTTACATTACTTATCATCAATAATTATCATGATCATATGTACGCGCCAACATTGATCATGATCAATCGCAACGTTAACGCATATATGTACATGTAAGCTCGTATAAACCTTAAACTTGCCTCTTCGGCGATATTGATCCAAAAGTTGCAACTCTGCAGTCTTAAACTCATGACCTATCGCAATTGTGAATTATCCACAGGTTCATTTACTCTACTACGTAACACTATCAATTCGAAGCGGCGCCGCCCGTCACCGACTTGCACGTTCCTGCCTACCATCCCCCGAATATGAGCCGCTCTGACGCTCAGTATGAGTGGTGTCTATGCTCAGAATGTCGGCTCAAAGGAGAACATGGAGCTTTACAAACGAAGCACACAATCAAACGACATATAGCTGCAGACCGCCGTCTTTCCCTAAACCCCGCACCAGCCACTCTGAATACAATTCGGGTCCCCTCTCCTCCCCTGCCAACTATAGCCTCGAGTTCTCCCCCTCATACAGGGCCTCTAGCATTCCCAGATGATGATTCGGACGACTCGAACGCAACTAATGGGTTGTCAGCTGCTTTCCCTGATGCTGACTTTCAATGGCCTGCAACAGACTCCTATGCACCCAGTTCCCCCAGATTTGTCTTCTCCTCAGACGAGGAAGACGAGAGCTTACAGGAAGATAAATGCGACACTTCTGAGGACGAATCTGACTCTCCAGAGCTGCAGGACGATGATCAGGCAGTAGATGTCGACAAGATTGATGTCGATCCACTTTACCGCTCTCGAGCCTCCATTTTTGAGGCATCCGAGTCCACGGCCGAGGAAGATAACATGCCTTCAGCATTTGACGACCACCCCGCGATCCGGAACACTTATATTCGAGTCTTCCTTGGCGCAGCCTTTGACGGGATGACTCGAGAAGCTTGTAAGCTTATGCTCGCTGGCTACGAGATCGCATTCAAAGCTTCTTCCTCCGATCTCAACGGTCTCTCCGACTTTGCTCATACCTTGCCAACCGTCGAAAAGCGTCTTGGAGTGTGCACAGACAGCTTGATCACATATTATTTCCTCTGCACTGGCTGCTGGAAGCCACACACGCGGCAAGAGCTTGCGCAGCTCGAATCTCCGAACTGTATTGAGCATGACTGCTCGGGAATCTTATACACCATCAAGCGGCTCGCCGACGGGGAAAAGAGAACGCCGGCATTGACGCTTCCTTTCGTCCCTCCTGCCAAAGCTTTGCAGCGAATGGCCCTTCAGGCGGGGAAGGTCGCTCAGTGGCAGAAGTGGCGTGGGCCTGAGGATATTCCCGGAGTCCGTGAACCAGTTACCTTGAAAGGCTACGCCGCGTTCCCGGATCTCGACAAACCAATGACAGACATCACGGACGGCTGGGGCTGGAGAGCAGTCCAGGCTGGCTTGGAACGTCGCCGGAATGGGAAGTGGGAGATCAAGGATGTCGATGTTCACGAATTAAAGCTGCAGTTCGTTGCTCTACCTAATGGACTAATTCTTCAAATCAATATTGATTGGTACGTCTTTATGAGTATACTTTCTGCATTATTAAGCTGCTCTTCAGGTTCCAAGCAGTCAAAGCAGGCTGTCACTCAACTGGTGCAATGTACGCAACCATTTGCAACAACCCACGCGGCATACGACATCTTCGTGAAGAGACTATTCTGATTATGATGTTCCCTGGTCCCCATGAACCAACGCAGCAACAGTTCAATAATGTCATGAATATTTGCGTCAAGCATTTCCAGAAATTGTATGATGGTATGTGCCTCTATTTTATAACCTTTTCTCTACTCATGTCTCTCAGGAATTTATCTTGAGGTCGCAGGGGAGCCAGAGCTAGACCTATTCCATGTTCAAATTGGAACCGACATCTCAGATCTCCCCGCAAGTCGAAAAACAAGTGGGCTGCTTGCGGTGACTTCCAAATGGTTCATGTGCGACCATTGCGATACTCCCTTTTATGCGCTTGTCGACCGCGATGCTTTCGATTCAACAAGTTCGTCATTCTTGCCTTCACTTTGGCCATCTACTTAACGAAGATCAGAGATCAATGAGCGCGATCCGTGGCGATACATCAAGTACGCTTTTCGAGCACGCGATGCCTCACCGGAGATTGCGGAAGAAATCAGTCGTCGGAGGGGAGTACGATGGTCCGCCATGCACGATTTGGTCAACTGGCTTCCCGGAGTTACGAACCTGTTTGATTTGATGCACGCAATCTTTCTTGGTACGCTCGTTTGTTCCTGTGGCTTGGTATTACTGACAGCTCATCCAGGTATCATCAAGCATCTCTTTCGCGAGATTCTTCAAAAGAACGGGATGATAGACAACGAAGCTACCCAGAAGCTAGAACATTTTTTGGACAAGCTTATCTGGCCGGTTTCAGTCAGTCGAATGCCCCCTTCTGTGAGTGTTGAATCTGTCGGCAAACAAATTCTCTCACAGCACCTCCAGATTGCTCGCGGCAGTGGCTCTATCAAGGCAGATCAGTGGCGCTCCTTGATTACTGTCTTATTCGTTGGGTTATTTGTTGCATGGCAGATCGACGGAGAAATCCCGGATGTTGATGCCCCTCCTTCTGCTGAGAACACCAAAAACGCCGCTGCTCAACGGAGACAGGAGAAACTTGTTCGCTCTCGCATGAAGGAAAATTACCTGGCCAAAAATCCGGATCCCACCGAGGCTGAACTCGAGCGCATCAAAACAATACAAATGAACAGGTCACTGCGGCTGCACTACGAAAACTTGGTTCAGTTCACCGCTGGGATACGCATTATCACTTCCGACACAATCAGTCCGAACGAGGTGAAGCGTGGATGTGGTGCGGTACAACGCTCCATTCGGTCTTGGGCGGACATGAATTGTCACCTCGTTCCCTACTTCCACTACGCTGCCGTTCATCTTGAGCCCCAATTTTTGAAACATGGACCAGCACCTGGTTGGTGGACCTTCCCATACGAACGGAACAATGGTTTTCTAGGGCGTTTCAACACCAATGGTCACTCCGGTGGGGAGTTGGAGGGTACAATGATGCGTGGCTGGTGGAAAACCACTCTCATCCAGGACCTTGTAAGTTCCATCTTTTCTTGCTGTCTCTCAACACCAAGAATTTTTGTGTGCAGATTGCACATCTCGAGCAGATTCCAGATCCTGCACCTGAAGATATTGATTCGTTGAATGTCCTCAAGTCCCATCTAAAAGCAGACAAAGGTGAACGGCATGGAACCTTACAAAATTACATTGCTCGCGCCCAAAACCACAAGAATCCTGGTAAAGTTCCTTTAATGTTTCAGCAACTTGGTCTCATCAGTCATGCTCAGATAAAATTCGGTATCCACGCTATTCCAAAATGAAAAGCCTCCGAGAGATGGAGGATGGACTCTACCACCTCGTACTCCGACATCTACAAACCCTCTGGGCATCCGACATTTTACTTATTGCAGATGTTGAGATGTCTTGCCACAAAGCGGCAATCACGTTTGTGGGCGAAGTTGAATCCTTCTCACATATCTGGATCTACCGCCGTCGCTATGGTGCTGCATACCAGCAGCGAGGTATGAAAGCTCAATATGCCTACATCAATTCCCGTGTTCCGGTCCGTATTCATCACATATTTCGGATCCAACAAAACCTGCCAGATAATAGCAAACTGACCACTGGATGTGCTATCGTGGCACGCTTCCGCCCAAGCACGATTATCACAAGCTTCCCTTGGGACCTCTGGTATTGTCTGCGGCTTGGACATCTTTGAAATCACTTCATTCATTTTTTTCGCAGGGCGACAGATATTGGGGTCAGAGCCTGGGATGCCGAAGTTTTTGCATCGCGTGAGGTCGTTTCTCTTGAACAACTCTCAGGCCAGTTTGTGCTGGCTCCAATTGAGATCTGCGAGCAAGCACTGTGGATCACAATCGCGTACGATCACGTATGTTGCGTTCAAGTTGTGATCACTATGTATTGTGCTGATTAGGTTCATACAGGAGGCAACGGAGGAGGACCCAGAATATGAATACGAAGTAGAATGAATAGTAATACCACCAAACTGTGTCCCAAGCTAATCATCTTTCTCCATCTCGGCGTCCTCCTCGCGATGAATGCACGAAGGCGCATCAAATTCAGAGTGATCCTCCAACCATGCAGGCAAGACTGCGTCGAGCGGTATCTTCAGTTGGTGGGTCTGGAGACTCGGAAGACCTTTGTCTTTCCATTCGCCGCGCTTGCGAGGGTGACCCGAGGTTTTGTTGCGATGAAGCTTCTTGTGCTTTGCGCGCGCAGCCATAACAAGGTCGTCAAGATCTGACACCCATTCGGTCACCTACATTGGGGGAAATGAGTTTATTCTGAGGACAAGTTCACATTCTCTACCTTTTCATCACGATACATTGGCGGGCGGGAGAGCCAAGGCTTCATTGTAGCTGAAACTGGAACTTCATCACCGGACTCGACATCAGTTCCAGGATCAACGACGTCAGAGGCGTCAGACTCGTCACTGCTCTGGTATGGAGCTTGGAAAAACCATTTACGGTCCGCAGGAACATCGCCGTGAGCCTCTTGGTACGCTGCGAGTCGCTCGTCGCATTTCTGTTGGTGGCTCAGTCACATCAACACAAACGGAACATTGCAGGATAATACCCACCCGAACTTTACGGGTTCCCCGCCGGTTCAGCTGCTTCGCTCGCTCCTCACCCTCTCCTGCCTCTTGGTTCTCCCGCACATCTTCCCCACCCTGCGTCTTCGCCTTATTTCGATGTGCACGCCGATAATGATCGCCGATGTTCTTGAATACATTTTCTAGTCGCTCCATGATGTCGTCGTCTGTCTTCGCGTTGATCATCGAGTCGGTCATGGTGGGATGGAAGATGGGGGCCTTCTTGCGAGCAAACTCGAGCATGGGCTTATGCCAACGACTGTTTTCGTTGAAGCTGGCGCTCCAGTCAGGTCGGAGAAGTTGTCCTTTCCCATTAGAATCAGCGATATACGAGCCACCTGCTTTTATCGGAGTGTCGTTGGCCAGTATTTCAAGTTTGACATTAACGCCGTGTCCCATTGCGGCCTTGAAAACTTTACGCATAGCTGTCTAGTGTGTGATTGAAATGTCAGGCTGCGATGAAGGGCTAACCGTGATGATAACTCACATTGAAGACATTGTCTCGCTCGCCCTTGCTCTTGGAACCTGATTTGGATGCAGAAGCATGAGTCACACCAGTGCCCGAGAACTCGTTATTTTCGATGAAGTCGATGATACGTTCTAGTTTTTCTCCGTGAATTTCCTCGAGCCCATTGATTCGTCTCCACAGTTGTTGGTTTTCGTTGTCGAGGTCACGGATATCAGCATCGCGTTCCTCGAGCCTATCCCGGAGGTCGTAAGCGACTCCTTCCAGAGCGGAGATACGATCCTGCAACTGCACGATTTTGTCGGTCACAGCTTTGGGCAGCGGGGCTTGCGCAGGTTTGGGGGGATGTATAATCGGGCGAATGACGTTCGGAGTGGTTTGTACAAGAGGAATTTGCAAAACAGGCAAGGTAGGTTTCGAGGAAGCTGGGTGCAGAATAGCATGGAGGTCGGAGGTAGAGAGGACGTCCAACGAAGGGTCAATAGTCGAACGAAAGGGATCTTCTTCGTCTCTCAACGGTATCACGGGTGAGAACTCTGCAGTTCGGAGGGGCAGCAGGAAAGATGAATTGGTCGATGATGAAGACGGTATTGATACATTTGCAGGATTATTGTTCGTTCTCGAGTTAAGTGGGGTACGATTCAGAGGAGGTGTAGAGGACAAGGCAGCTTCGGTTTTTCGACGAGCGGCGTACGGGTTAATGAATGTGCTTTTATCTACTTTGCGTTTCTTTGCGGCCTGCGAAGATTCTGCATACCGTGCAGGTCAGTTCCTTGAGCAATGTATAATTGGACCATAGTACACATACCAGCGGGGTTTGACTCATTTTGAATGGAATTCAATGATGCTGGACGTTTGGAAGACATTTTGTTTCAAGTTAAACCGAGTAAGAGGTGCTGGTGATGAAGGAAGAGCGAGAGCGAGAGCAAACGGCAAGGACGCGACGGAAGAGAGACGCGTGATGCGGTGCGTGACCGCGTGCTCCTTGCTTTCTCCTCCTACCGTGGCATCCTAATCTCGGCCCTCTTGGACTCTGGGTCCCTGAAACGGCTCAAACCGCTTTGTCTGTACCTTGGCCTCCTCCACCTTACCTCTCCAGCCAACAGAAGCAGTATCCCATGTGTTTCAAGAGCTTCGTAGGGCTGACGAAATTGCACCTCGTCCTAGGCAAGTTACTGTCCGATTTCTTTCGCCTGGGGCGCGTTCTGACCCTCCGCAACTCTTCTCACGCGCTCCGCCACTTGTAAGGCCATCGGAGGGCAGATTCACGCCCGGCGCCGTCAATGCCGACCTCCTGGACTTTCACTGCTCCTCCCTCCGCCCGATGACGGCCAAAGAACGGCATCCTGCGTCCCTCCCTTCGCTCGAGCCGTCCCTCGTCTAGCAGCGACCGATGGCACGCCTCCTCCCGCCTCCCCTCCGTTCTTTTCCGATGAGATGAAGTTGACGCACATCCCTGCCTCCAGGAACAACTCCGACGGTACACAGCTGCGGCACGCACCCCCAGGAAGGCATCGACTACACTGGCGTGCACGTCGAGCTCGAGCGGGGCGACAGGGTGCTCCTGCTCGAGGCGGGCGGCGTGCTCCTCGGCGAGGGCACGAAGGAGCTGCTGTGATTTTTATGGAGCCCGAGGGTGTGTCCGGGGTGTGTGCATGCGACGTATACGGGTGCGTAGTCTCCCTTTCACGTCATGTCCCTCGATTTGCCGCCCTCCCTTCTCTACCCCAGTCGTACTCTCGCTCCCCCCCTACCCTTCCATCTTCTCAATTAATCCAATGGCTCATTCCAATCTCTGTCTAGGTATTGCAAGTACCAGCGCAGGCGCAAACACCTCGGCCGGCGTCCCCGCTCGAAGATGCCGGACAAGGTAAGATCCCTTCTCTTACCGCCGCATCGACACTGATGAAAAATTCGACGCCCGCAGCTCCGCCCCATCCGCGCGGTGACCAACACGCACCGGGAGCTGCCGGGCCACTCGGACAAGTTCTTCGACTACCTTGTGGAGAGTTCGCAGGGCGGGAAGGTGCTGCCGACTTGGAAGGGGGAGCAGTATCTGGATCTTGAATTAGTGTACGTGTTTCTTCTTCCCGTTCTCCCATTATAACGGCCTTCATAGTGGTCTACGACGACGCTGAGAAGCTATATGCCGAGGTGCGCGAAGTCTTTATGTCAGGTACATCTTGGAGCGACGCTGATACAAGATGGGCTCCTGTACACGAACCGCGCAGACCATTTCGTTCTGCGGGACGCCAGCATGCAGCTCACCATCTCCCACAAACGGATCACGAGTCCACTCGACGTGCAGCTGGAGTACGTGCCCCCCCTTACTCTCATCGTCGGACTGGACTCATAGGTGCATTTACAGCCGCAAGCTCATCCAGGAAGGCGCCACTGGCGGGCTCGTCGTCTGGGAAGACCGCCCGAACTACTGGGACGCGTGCGATGTCAAGATTCACGACCTGGAGAAGGCCACGCACCAGTCCGCGAAGATATTGGTCGTCGCGCAGGACCCGCTGCGTGCGTCGGTGAGGGTGTGGGTGGTGTACGAGCAGACCAGGTTTAGCATCACGGTGCGTGGATTTGTGGTCTTCCGTGCTTCTGCCGTTTTGGCTGACATCTTTTGCTGTAGATCTCGCGTTGACTCTGTTCCAGGTACGCTATGTGTTCTTTTCTCCCTAGAAACTGACAGCTGACTACCGCGCTCTAGCCTCGCCAACACTCGACTCTCGCTCGATGTTGGGCTTCGACGCGTGGGTGGACTGGCGCTAGCGGCACGACTTCCTCAAGTATGTGTTACTTCTTCCTGTCCCTTTCATTACTACGCCTTGGCAGCCGAGCTTCCGCTCGTCCTCTCTAGCGACAACCCGAAGTAGATGTACAAGACTGCATGTGGTAGATAGTCAATGAATCTTGTTTTGTGTCAAATTCGTACGGTGTAGGCAAGGAAAAATATATATTAATAAAAATATTAAATCGCGGCAGCCCTAGGCAAAAAAAGGTCGACCAATATCTGGCCAATATTCGCTCCAATATCCGGCCAGTATTTGGCCAATACAACGTCTAATGGCGGAATATCGTCCGACCACTATTTGAGCCTTATTTGGCCAATACTCCCCTAATACAGCGTGTATTGGCCAAATAGTGGTCACGCTTTATTCGGGCCAAACTCCGGTGTGAGGGGTTGCCTTTTCTGGAAAAATTGGAAGCGCTCAATTGTTAGGCGCTCAAAAGCATACAAGACGCCCCTGCGGTGACTTGCCTAATCGGGACTCTCCACTTGCTCGCTACCTTCCCCACCGCCTCCACCTATCCTATCCTCACCCTTTTTTGCTCAAGCCTTTACTTTGACAATGCCTCCTCGTGGCCGCGGTGGATCTGAACGGCCTGCTCGCGGTGGCGCGCCGCTCGTACGAAGCCCATGGGCTAACTATCCGTGTTCAGACGCGCTATACAGTCCAACATATCACGACCGTCGGCGTTCGCCGCCCAGACTACGGCTCCAGCGGTCGCCCTATGGATATAAATGACAATTCTTTCACCGTGAAGATCCCGAATGCAATGCTCTATCACTACGATGGTGTGTGTGTTTTGCCTTTCCTTCATTCAATCTCTGACATGACGTTTTCAATGGGCAGTCGGTGCGTTGTGTACTTCTTTGTTCGGTCGAGTCTTGACGCGCTGACGCGACGCGTTCTCCAGTTATTTCCGCTGACAAAATTCTTCCCTCGGCGATGAACATGCGTCTCATCAGGGCACTTCAAGACCACGTCGCGCCTAGCATCTTCGCCGAAACGCGCTGCGTCTTCGAGGGGAAGAAGAACCTGTACGCCCCAGTGGAATTGAACTTGGGAGGTGAATCTCGCCAAGTACGCTACCCCTTTACTCAAAAGACGAACATAAAAACCTGACATATTGTCTAGTTCGACGTCAGCCTCCCGGGCGCTCCTGCGAATAGGGACACGCCGCCTAGGATTTACAAGATCCGCCTCACGCGCGTTGCGATAATAAACACAGAGTACGTGGGCTTCGCGTGCGCGCGTTCAGAAGTCTCTTGACAATGACATCTCGAGAACAAACGTATATGAGAAAGTCTCTCAAAGTCTCCGGAGACTTGGGAGACAATCGGAGACTTTCCCGCGGGCTAATTATATAAGTGAACCTGGATTGATCCGCCTACCCAATCCGGATATGTGACACAGTGTTACGTCCCCGCTTGTTCCCGCCCACCATCGGTAGGTGCCCATCGAGTCCCCGCCTAGTCCCAACGACAACCTACAAGCTCGCCGTCAACCCGTCAGAGCTCCCGCTAACGGGACCCCGCCTTTCCTCCCTCAAAATGACCTCAAAGACCTGTGTTACTGGGCTCGCTCACCGCCATCTCGCGCGTTCGAATGGATCTACCCGATGTTGGTGATGCTTGCGCTTTCCCAGCCACCTCTTTCCATACCTCCGCCGTCCTGGCCGTGTCCTTTCCCTGCCCCATCCTCGCAGAACCACCCCCAAGCCAGTCGTCCTCAAGGCTGCCCTGCCATTATGGTACTTGCAGCCGCTGCGTCTCTCGCCGGCGTCAAGAAATGCCCCGGCATGGACGAGCTCATCGCCGAAGACTGTCGGAAACGGATGGCCGCCGACTCGGGCCGCCACGCGCTCCGCCGCATCCCGGAAGCGTAAGTCCCCCCATGACGGCAATGTTGTGTTCCCGCCAAGGCTCAGGACGTCCCAGTCAGCGCTGCTCACACGCCCGGCCATCCTGCTGTCGCCACGCTCTTCCTCACTGCGGTTGTCAACATCACCCAGCATTGGTCCTCACCGTCGCCGTTGCTCTCGTTGTTCCGCAAATCTTCCCCGGTGATGCAAGGCAGGGCGGAGTCCGGACGAACGACATCGCCTTGTCATTCAAACGCTGTCTTTGAGCCTGGGAACCTCTGAGAAGCTGAAGGATTTCGTCCACGGAAGACCTCATGATGTGCGTAGCCCGAGCGTATTCTCAGATTTTATGCGGCGGGTTAGTGGTAAATAACTTCGGAGAGGTCTCGGCGAGGCTAAATAGATAATTAATTGTTTTTTATGCTTATATAAACTGTCTCCGAAGTCTCCCAAAGTCTCCCGAGTCTCGCACTCTCGGTAGACTTTCTGAGCCACGGTTTTTCTGGACATCTCCCCCAGGATTCTTCACCGTTTCATCGAAGGGAAGCAGTCGTTCGATAACGCGGTCAGCACCGCGTTGATGGTGTGTGTATTGGCCATCGACATTGGTGCTTTCTGAATCTGGCCTCGTTTCAGGCCTTCAATGTCGTGATTCGCATGGAGCCCTCGCAGCGGTTCCCCATCAAGGGCCGGTCTTTCTTCACGGAAGAGGGATCGAAGACCATCGGCGCCGACCTCGTCCTCTGGCGCGGCTACTTCCAGTCAATCCGCCCCGCGGTCGGTCGCATGCTCATCAACGTCGACATCTCGACCGGGGTGATGTACCAGTCGGGGCCCTTCATCAAGCTCTGCCTATCCTTCCTCGGCCTCAATGTGAACGACCCCCTCCAGCTCTCGCGGAACTTGGATGACCGCCGGCGGATCAAGCTGTCGCGCTTCATTACGGGGATTCGCGTCGAGACGCAGGACGCGACCAGGGACCCGAACCCGAACAACGCGGTGCGGCGCGCGCGCGTGGTGCGCAAGCTCGGCCAGCTGGGGGCCAGCGACGTTACGTTTCAGATGCGGGGGGGCGAGACCAAGACGGTCGCTAGATACTACCAGGAGACGACCGGGCGCCCGCTCAGGTTCCCGACCGTCCTCTGTGTCGAAGTCAGTCAGCCCTTCTTCCTTTTGCATTTACACTAATTTTTTCTTTTCGCACAGGTCGGTCAGGGCGCCCTGATCCCTCTCGAGCTATGCAACGTCCTCCCTGGCCAGCTCGTCAAGAAAGAGATCCCCGAAGACAAGACCGCTGATCTCGTGGCTTTTTCTACGAAGAAACCGAAGGAACGGCTCGACGCGATCGCAAGGGGCATGGAAGTAAGTGAGGTGGCCGATATTACTTCTTTTTACTGAGAATTGTAGGTTCTGGCATACGGCCAGTCGGAGTATGTCCGAAAATTCGGACTCCAAGTTGACCCGACGATACTCTCCACGAAGGTCCGTATCCTTCGACCCCCGACGCTGAAATATGGGGTCGGAGGCAAAGCTCCCACTGTCGTACGTTTGGTCCTGGGATTTGGTTCTTCCTATTGATCCGTTCTTCCGCTGTGTCTTAGGACCCGAGAAATGGCGCTTGGAATATGTACGTGTGTTCGTTCGATGATACATTTATAGATTTTGACATTCGTTTGTTCTAGGGCGGACAAGAAGTTTTACCGCCCTGCTACCATCACGTCCTGGGTTCTCGTCGTCTTTGATACTCGCCTCCCTGAGAATCTTTTACAAGATGTCGCCAGGGGCTTGGTCCAAGGGTGCACCAGCACAGGTATTCTTTTCTTTCCCAAGTGAATAATCCGTAGATTAGTTGCTCATGAAATCAATCTTAGGCATGACTGTCGTCAACCCGCAGCCCGTCCTTCGGCGCATGAACGGCCAGAGCAAGATCTCGCAGGTTAGCTGGCCATCGGCCTGATTACCGTTTTTTTCCATGCTTACTCGGCTGCTTAGCAACTTCAAGCGGCCGGTGCGGAGTGCTTCGCGCAGACCAAGGCGCCTCCGACGTTGTTTGTTGTCATTCTTCCCGAAGGAGGAAACGACATTTACACCCTCGTCAAACAGTACGTGTGTGCTGCCACGCGCTTGTATGTAACGGTGTCGCTAACTTTAGTTCCTGTAGCTGGGGAGATATCGATGTTCGTTGATGGTATTCTATTTCTATACAGACATGCGCGCTAAAACAGGGTGCTGCGATCCTAGAAAGGAGTCGCAACGCAGTGTTTGAAATCACGGAACTGCACCAGGGCTAACATGCAGTTTTGGGCGAATGTTGCATTGAAGTACGTGTTTTTGTTATTATTATCGCATTTCACTGATATCGATTTTGCAGGATAAATGTTAAACTGGGCGGTATCAATGTTATCACGGATCCCACTCAAGTCACGATTTTATCTGACCCTCGCAACCCCACTGTCGTGATGGGCGCGGATGTTCGTACCTCTATTAAATTAATATTAATGCTTCTTGACCGCGATCCTGACTATGATCCTAGGTCATGCACCCAGGGTATAGTCCCTCCGATTGCTCGATTATTTATCTTTATCTTTACCTTACATTCTCTTAGCGCGGGAACCCACGGCCGCCCTTCCTACGCCGCGGTCGTATCCAGCGTAGACTCCAACGCCGCTAAATACGTCGCGGTCCAGCGCGTTCAGCAATCACGCCAAGAACTCATTACCGACCTTAAAGAAATGACGACGGTACATTTATTTCAAAATTTCATTCCGTTGTTCTACTGTATCTTATTGAACCCAGTACACGCTGGGCAAATACATGTCGTACAGGGAGGCTGTGGAGAAGGTCCCGCTGGCGCTCAAGGCGCCGAAGCGGTTGATATTCTATCGAGGTCTGTGTTTTCTTATTCGGATAATTCATCTCGTCATTTCGTTGCGTAGACGGTGTCTCTGAAGGGCAATTCCAACAAGTCCTCGACCAAGGTAACTCGTGCTTACTGTTTGTTTGATTGAACAATTAAACTAACCTCCATGGATAGAATTGCCTCTGATTAAAGGTTCCTGTTGTCCTCGGACGACGTGAAATAATGCTAACCGGTAGCCTTTCTAGCCGCGTGTCAAGAATTGAAGATCAATCCCAAGATTACGCTTTGCGTGGTTGGCAAGAGGCACCACGTCCGTTTATTCCCTGTTCGGGACCAAGACGCAGATCGCAGCGGAAATTGTCCCGCCGGAACAGTCATCGATCGGGATATTGGCCATCCCACCGAGTTTGATTTCTATCTCCAGAGCCATGGCGGGCTTTTGGGAACTAGTCGACCGGGGCATTATTCGGTACGTGCATTAGTTATCTTTGACGATCCGTTATTTTGCGCCGGTCACTGAGCGTGTGCAGGTTCTGTACGATGTGAGTAGCCTTGCCAGTTCGTTCGACCGTCTTTGCAAACTTATTAAACGGCTTTTCTAGGAGAATGGTTTGACGTGAGTCGCGTTTTATTATGTTCTGGGCCACTCTCCAACCCCGGCCACTAACTATTTCGTAACTAGGGCGGACACGATGCAAGCGTTGTCCTTTGCACTTTGCCATGTATATGCCGCATCCACGCGGTCCGTGTCGATCCCTGCGCCTGTCTACTGTGAGTTCAAACCACATTATATATATATATATACATGCCCCGATTCACCTGTTGCTTCTTTCTATCTAGATGCCGACACGGTCTGTACGCGTGCGAAGATCCATTTCGACCCGGAAAAGGCTGCCGGAGACTTTTCTGAATCGGGGGCGACTGATATTTCGGAGGATCTCGAAGCGTATAAACGCAGCTTTATGGCTTTGCATGCGAACCAGACGGGACGGATGTATTTCTCTGTGAGTTCAGATCATCTTTTGTTCGTGGGGGTCTTTGGATGCTGAACTGAGTTTTGCAGTGAACGAGGAATCTAGATCTGTGAAACCCTCATCAGTTTTCTTTCTGCATATCTGAAATCTCATGTTTTGCTTCGATTTACGGGATCTACTTACTCGCTGCTACTACTACCTTGACGACGACCTATGACTAACGAAGTACTTACGATGTGTACATACCAGCTACGACGAATGTAAATTACTGACGAAGATGTTCAATGGCAATGTTTTGATTCAAACCTCGGACCACACGCATCGTCCGATATGAAATATTGACGCCGTGTAGGTAGGTACATATCTACTGGCGGTCCGGACATGCGTGCTGGGCATATCACTGCGTATTCAGACGTTGGGAAATTCATCTCAGCTGTATGCATATGATGATCAATGGCCTGCGGTATGTAAGTCACGACTTTCTCAAAAAGTATGCCAACTACTTTTCGAGAGAATGTTTGTCCAGCGAAAATGGCTTGTGATCGTTTTCTTCTGTTCTGAGTGGGATTCTAATTGCGATATTTGTGCTGAAGTCCGTATAATTAAATTATTGGCCTTGGCCGTAAGCGCTGCAAAGTTGACATCTTTAGGTCCCTCCCGCTCCAAGGCAACCATCGATTCTGGAACTGGAACCAGTTGGAATGCATGTCCAGAGATTGAGTCTCTACCACGAGCCCGCCCCACCGAACACACATCCCCCCTTGAACGTTTCCATCTTCCGGGGGAATTGATAACCGTGCACAAGATCCACCTGTTCCACCTGCAAGTGGGGAACAAGTATAGATTCCAGTGCCTCCGTCACAGGCCGGTACATCTCCTATTTCGCTGAGTATATCGCCATCGTGAAGTGTTCCAAGGTTGGTGGAAGATGCACGGCTCCCAAGAGCGATATTGCCTTAACGCATGCGCATTGAATCCAGGCGCGTATTTGCTTTCAGGAATGCAACCTCCAGAAATCTGCGCAAATATATGCGTCTAGGAGTTGACAAGGCAAAAATCGGCGCACACACGTACCCTTATCATTCCACGACTTTTCAAAACCAAGGCTCAACGAGGCCAGAGAGGCACCGAGGCTGTGGACGTACTGCGCCGGATCGTAATGGGCCTCAGGCTCGCTGAGGACGCGTGCCAAGGTAGTGTAGGTGAAAAACAAAGCGAGATCGGATATGGCAAGGTTCCTCGCATGGATCCAGTGGATCAGATCTAGTGATCGCAGGGTGGCGGGAGGCTTCGGACTCGCGGAGGGCGATTTCGCCCCAGGTGTGTATTCAGAGCTTCACCGCATGCAACGCCGAAAAGGACGAAATGCAACGAACTACATCTGTCAGAATCGTTTTCCCGACGTTGCAGATGTCGAGGTGGGTAATGCTGGCTAGCTTTGGACAAGGAAGATGATTTTTAGGACCATGGTGGCGACGAATGCGATACCCTAGATAAATTGTGCTCGGGAGGTGTGCCACGAGTTTTGGGAAGATGGAAACCATCCAAGGATGCTTGACGATTTCCTGTGCAAACACTAGTTCACGGATGAGGGGGAGGAAAATGAGGAGGTTGGGCTTTCTGAATAGTTTCGCAAAGCCATGGGCAGTTTTTTGGACAACGCGGACGCAACAAAAAAGGACGTGTCTGCTGCAAGGAAGCCACGTTCGGCACCCGAGCCCACAACGTCCCATTGTAATGGCTGTATCTCTGTCAAGAAAGTTTTCAGCGCCATTTCCGCATCTCAAAGTAGTCAGATGCAAGAAAGATAAACCCAAGTCGACGAGTTCTGGCGGGAATGAAGTCGGCATAAAACCAACAGAACCTCCCGAAAATGCGCGGAGTTGTGGAGGGGGAGAGAGAGGCCGAGATCGTCGTTCTCTGCACAGCGTTTGGTGATTGCCGGGCGACAATCACGCCTTGCAGCTGACTCAAGATGACTGACACAAATCGAACTTGGATCCGACGCTCATTTGGCAGGCCGCATGGTAGAGAAGAGTAAAGAACCCAAGCAGCTCATCATCATGACCTGCTGTGGTCCTGTTTCTCCGGACAGGTTAGATGGAAGCCGGTCACATGCCAGTCAAAAGCAATAAATGCCTGTCTCCGCACTCGACGCTGCCTGGACCATACATCGTCGCGGATCGGCCAAGAGCGCATCGCATACATGTCGACTCTTACCCAGAAAAGGACACCCACACCGCTGAACCTCACTGCGCTCCCCATCGAAATTCTGCTGGGAATACCCTCACATCTATGCGGTGCTCCTGTACCCTGTCACGAGTACCGTGTCCTCTCCTCCACCCACCTGGAACGCGCAGAAACCCTACGCGCCCTGTCAGCGACCTGCTGGCACCTCCGCACGGTGTTTCTTCCGCTTGCCTGGGCGCATATCGAAATCTGTGCAAGCCGCAAGGTATCCCATGCATATGTCTACGGTGGTCTCCACTACACACGTAGGATGGGACTGGCGCTGTGGTCCAGCGACCTGGCCACAGACTTTTGGCAGGAGTTAGTGCAGAAGATGACTCTTGTGACTCGACGTCGGCCGGACCTAGCGTCATACGTGCGGTGCGCGATTAAAATACTATGAAGCTTCGGGCTGAATTAAGCTCTCTCCAGAACCGTTACAGTCGTGCTCTCGGGACCAGAAATCCATAGCTTCGTCCGGGGCCTCGCCCTCCTCCCTAACCTCAGCACAATTCAGGTCCTATGGTCGCCTTCAAGCGTACTAGAGAAGACCCTCCGCACGGCACTTGAGCCATATACCTTCCATGGCATCCGCACGCTTGTCCTACATGTCCAAGCATTTGGATTGATGGCATCCTGCCCAAATCTCCTGCACCTGACTGTCTACGCACACTGGAACCGCATTTCGCGGGTCAGTGAGCTACCTGAGTATGCACCGAAACTACGCACTTTTGAATGCTTGCCGCTTAATGCCCCGCTCATCCAAGGTGCGGGCTTCCGCTCCCTTTTTATATCTCATGCAAATCGCATCCAGACCTCGTTGAACTCCTCCCTAATCTTGTCGAAATCCCGCCCATTCGGACGAAGGATCTAACGGTTGTGAGTACATATATGGCATCCCCGCGTTCGGGGTTAATTTTGCCGTCACTGACCAAACGCAGAATATCCTCGCCGTCCTCAAGAACATGAAGAGTCTATCTAGAATTGACCTGGTTGAGGACTATGGGCGGCCTCCCGCAGACGAACCGCTACCAGCCATGAAGCAGCTCATTATCGCTGCAAAAGAACTGCTCGGCGGGGGTCCAGTGCGACTGTTCAGGCAGTTTGAGAGTCCGCTCAGTCAGATGAATCCAGTGGGATCTGGAACAATGGTTTTCTGGAGGTCCTTCTAGTAATTTGTGTACATTTGTCGGGATACGACATTTGACCTGTACTGAATCTGAGTCTAGTCTTTGTGTACGGAAATCATATTTTGCACAATTATGATGGGCAATTTAGGTTCATTTGCCGTCGGATCTGTTTATTGTATCCTGATGTTCAACCCAGATGAGGGCCTCTGGTGGTAGCTGGTTGGCGGTCCTTGTGTGCACGGAGCTTTTAACCAAATAAAAATAATGGATTAAAGAACACATGCTTGTAAAGATTTTGAAATTGAAGATTACTGTATGTCTAGTTGAATACTATGCCCCGAGGGAAAGGGTCGTAGCCGCAGCGCTAGCTTGAACTATTTTGTGCGCGTAATCGTTTCAATATACTCTGTTGTTTGCCGCACGGTGAGATCGGAGGTGCTGAATCCTTTCATAGGAACACCATTCAGGACGCACTGAGGGGGTAGGAATTAGTTCGAGTTGGACAGAGAAGGATAGACGAAGGTGGAATGGCAACACGCATATTCTGCGAACTTTCCCCCAACTCGACGGGCCTCTCAAAGATGAGCTTGCTGACCACATTTCCGTAGTGATCATGAGGAACAGGCCACGCTTTCCTGCGAAGAGCGCATACAGCATGTGTTCCGCACATTCCTCCTGTGAGCCAGAAAAGTGGGTCCGGGGTTGTGCAGGGCGGGGGTGGGGACATGCCTGGGGCATGGTGAGGAGAGGGAATAAGATGCCAAGGAACCACAATAGTGGCTTGAGGCGCCCTTTGAAGTCAGTGCCGGCACGCAGCGCATCGGTACGCACGGTGCCAGGGTGTATGTGAGTGAACGCAATGCCAAGGTTCAGTGCCACGAAATGCTGAAGTCGGATGAGAAGTGAACATAAGTTAGTTATCCCAGGAAAGAGAAAACGGACGAATGGCAAACATCGCATCGGTGTACCCCGAGCTCATCATCATGCTGCGTACTGCGACCTTGAATTGTCCCTCCCGCGGTTTGCCCATGTTCCCCATATTTTCGAGGTCGATGGGGCTGTTGGGACTCCCCGTTCCAGCAGCGAGTACAGACATGACTTTCGAGTCCTCGGAACACGCCTCCATGGCCCGTAGGAGAGGCAGCAGCTCCTGGACCCAAACAAAGCACTGGTACACACTAGTTGGAAATGTTAGATTGACGCCTAAATCTCAAGGGCTCCAAGACATACCGCATCTCCATAAGAAGATCCAGCCCTTCGCTTGTTACCGTGGTGTCCACAAACAAGTTGTACCCGGCAGTCAGGACGAGGAAGTTGATTCGTGCGCATTTGGCGCGGATGTCGGCGCAAGCATCGCAGACGTTTGCAATCAGGGTCAAGTCGCAGTGCACAAACTCGTGTTTCCACCCATCTGATGCAGGCTTTGGGAAACGCGCAATTATTTCCGAGGCGACTTGCTTGTTCCAGCTGACAATAATTATGTGAGTGTGTCCCTGGACATACCGTGCAAATGCCTCGACCATACCCTGCCCAACTCTAGAAGTGCCGCCGACGAAGAGTGCAACGGGAACATAGGAAGGACGGAAGGAAGCACTGGAGGCCTTGACAACTGCTGGAGCGGGCATTGCAGGATCAATTCCAATGGTATTGCGTGTTCCTGTGTGCGGGTTATAGGCCTGCACATAGTACAATCATCAGTTGAGCAGGACCGTGCCGTGTAATCACAGTGACACTTCGTGGTAAGCCAGTACGCGGTCACGTTACGAGAGTGTAGTACGATCAGCCGCGTACATTATGTTATCACCCTTTACTCACCTGGTTTGAATTGGCCGGTACTATCGGATTACCAAATTCTGTGCTGGCGCAGGCCTCTGGGTGGTTGGGTGTGGTTCAATGGTCTAAAATTCCCGCTACCGTAAGGTAAGGGTCTTAGGGCGCCCTATTTTTCGTTTTTGCAGTAAATCACATTTTCGTCATCCACTTTTGCGTCAGCACTGATCTCTCCGCCAAAGTTCCTTCGGCTTCGTTGATCCAGTCGTCAAGCGCATGATTGCCGTGCAGGAGCTCGTAATCATGGTGAGATTCTGCTCCGTTCTCGTCGCACTCTGGTCGCACGTCATCAACCGTGAACCCGGAAATGTTTGTGCGCTCCAAGTGCGCTCTGAGTCACTTGAGTCGACAAGCATCTTTGCAAGTGCCTTGAGATTATTTGGCTATTTTATGGTTCCTTTGATTTCTTCCTGCAATGGCCCAGCCACCTAGGGCTACCCACCCTCCCTGTCTTTACGGGTCTGGCGCAACCCGCCCCATTCCGTCAGCCCTTCCCCAACCACCTGTCCGTCCCGTGGAAGGTTCCCGGTCAATCAACTATAAATCAACTTACCATTCGTTCAAGATAAAAAGTGGAACTACCAGCCGGAATCTGGTCTTTACAGCTCGGGAAAACTTGTTTCGCGCTTGCGCTAACTCACGTGGTCCAAGGTTCGGCTTCCTTGAATTTCTCAGATGAGCCCTAAACAATATACCTAAGAGCAGCCAAAAAGTATATGGTATGGCCTATGCCTTTGTACCACAGGATTTGGGTCTGGCTTGTCTGACTTCACATGGCCGGGCACCACCCCGTCTATTCACAGTTGACGGCGGTTCCATCTGGGCTCCTGAATCCCCCAAAGACGGCCGCATTTTTAAAGTTTTGTGCTCGTTTACAGAACGGCGGGCAGCCCTACAGCCACCTGTGCAACTCAAGAAACACTATAGAGGCTCTTATTCAAAGTATGTTATATAAGGTTCTTCAGTGGTGTCACTCCAACTTCTGCAACATCATTGTTACTGATGTTGTATCTATAAATTCTAGAGTTCTTTTCAATTTCATCCTGCTACATACAAGAGCTTGTCTACTTGTTGCGATGCTTTTCATGTGCGTTTCTCTGCGGCCAAGGTTCTCTGACTGTCAGCTGTGAGTCGAATGGGATCGGATATTGGAGTGCATTCAATGACCAATATCAGCTGCCAATGTGAGCTGGTCCGTCGAGCGAGCTTTGGACCTGACTGCACTTTGAACAGTGAAATTGTGCGCGATGGTCTGACTGTCGAGGTACTGCTATCTTTCAACCCTCGTCAATAGCCTGACAATTCCTCTACCATGATGACTATCAGAATGTTCTACAATACAGTCGCAAACCGCGAAGCGAAACGCAACACGGAAGCGAAACACTCTGTTGTTTTCTTACTTCAGCCAACATTATGAACCTTGGATTTAGGAGATTAATCTACACTTGATAAAGTCCAACTGCACCAACAGGATTGGTTCAAGATTCCCTGTAGAGCCTACATAATTCAAGTCTTTCAACATCATTGATTTGTGAGTGTTTGGCTCGCAGCACTCGCGTATCGATATTTCCATATGGTGCAGAGTAACCCAAGTCCCAAGATGAGGTTTTCGAGGTTGTAGATCAAGGATATCAACATTCCGAATGGTCAAGTCCCATAGCTGAGGCGCACGACGTTGTTTGGAAGTGTTTTGCTTCCGTGTTATTTACTCACATTTGACTTGTCAGAAAGATCGCCCTCGTTCTCCACAGCCAATGCGCCAAACCATGCAAAGTTTTGTCTCACTGGGAAGCCAGGAAGTATCCCTGTCCACACATAACAAAATATAATTTCATTGGTCCACCACTGCGGTCACAATCACGTGCGGAAGCTAAGCGTTTCGCTTCGCGGTTTGCGACTGTATATACTTCTCGCATCTCTGTACCCTTGAAATGTGCTTCTCGGCTGTTCAATCCATTCTTGACTCCGCATCTGGCTTTGCTTCCCGTGGTTCAACAACTCGCGAACCGCGAGAAAACAACCGGGTTGACCACAGAGACTCGCATCCAAGCTATCTTGAATTAGGTCTTATCTTGGATTATCCTAGTGTCACTTACACATTCATTGCCCTTGTCTGGCTGATTTTTGAATACGAAGCTCGTTGCAACAGGCTATAGCTTGTCTCTCGGTGATCCCCTTCTTACCTGCAACTTGATATCTTGTTGCTGTCGTGTCCAGCTCCTCTATCTTACCACGAGAAACAATAGAGAAATACATTTATTCAGTTTAATACACCTGTGCGAGCGTCCTCCAGCTCACATCCTTAGGTTGCCCATTTCGAAACAGGGAGGTATATTTTGGCTTGCATGAAATCCAAGGTCTCAGTGTAAAGAAGGAATCCAATTCCTTGGCTTCATGCCCTTTAATTCAGTCTCAAATATCTCAGACCGGGAAATAACGAAACATGCCTGGGATGCCCGATCTATCAGTGAAGTAAATCTGGTCCGCTGATGTCGCTCCCATAAATTATTTATTTTGGTGAAAATAGAAACTACGAGCACCAAAGCTACATTTCCAAGCCAGTTCCAGAAAGAAAGAGAATGCAGGCCATCATAGGCAGAAACCTTTTCATTGTTTCGTTCCTGACCAACCGCATGTTATATTCAAATCGCTGTCTCATCGGCGCAACCTCAGCCACTGTCAAAAGCCGAATTCTGGATAGAATCACGGGTTCAGTTCAGCTCAGCCCACGACTGCTTTTGCCTCCTCAAGATATCTTTTGGAGGTTGCATCCAAGGTAATTAGATAAGGCCTGTGTTCACTTATGTTTCTCTACATCGAGTGTTGGTTGTTTGGAATGTCAAATATGGTACAGTACGTTGCCTCTCGACTTGAAGAAATTAACTTAATGCTATGCTGCTTAGATTGGGTCTTTCCCTCTGAGAGCTTTGGCTCTTTTCTCGGAGAAGTCCAGCCAGATTTGATTTCATCTATGTGATAGAATGACGGATGGTGTGTGTTAAATTGAATAACATTTCTTTGCCGTGGTGTATTCCAAAGGAAAAGGACAATGTGGGTGAACGAAGAGTGAGCTAATTGAATTCATTGGGGTTGAGTGAGGGTAGCGAGCTGTGCCGCTTGTCGGCCCTGCTTGCTTTATCAATGACTCAGCCACAGAGACTGAAAAACGTCCTTTGGAAGGTGTCGAAGTAATGGCTCTCCTGGCCATATAGCCGGGACACTCTCGTCCCAAATGTTCTCCCCTTACCTCACCTGATACCTATCCGGTCGATTTTGAATGATTTTAGTTGGCCGGCAGGGGCGGGCACAAACGAGCGATGGGAAAATTGAAATTGGGTCGCGTCCTCTGGCTCGCGATCGGGCCGGACAGTGAGAAGGGACGAGGCGGACAGTGCGAAAGCTTTAAAAAAATGTTCCAAAAAAAGAGGTCGGACAGATTGGTTGGACATTTTAGTTCTCAGAGCATGGCCGACAAGGGGGCACAAATGGGTGATAAGAAGGATTGAAATTATATCTACCTACCTACCCACCAAAGTCGGCCGACCGGTTTGGGAAATGTTGGAAATTTTCAAGGTTGACGGGCAGCTTAATAGAAGCCTACCGGACCCTATCAAGACCTAGGTAGGGAGGGGTGTTTTCAGATGAGGCCCGAGCCGAATGTCGGAATTTCGAGTCGATCGCTCGCTGCCACGAGCGCCGATGGGAGCGCCGATGTGTATTTGCAAGTGCTATTGTCAGGCAATAGTATGGGGCACATCAGCAGTCCAAGTACAAGCCGGACGATACCCTACTTGCTTCCAAATTACCTCCTTTTGGCTATCTAGGCCCTGATTTTGAAGTTGAGAAGCGTCGTGCGTAGTAATCCTTTTCAGGTCATAGGCCCGGAACGCCTTGCTCTCCTCAACCTCTTCTCTTGTCTTGTCTGGATCCCGAGAACGAAATCGTTTAAATTACCCGTTCCACGCAACCCTCTCGACATCCGATGCAAAGGGTGTTCGAGTATTTCTTGATATTTTTTTCCCTGGTATTTCTGGCCCCAACTTGATGGTCGCCAAACATCATTTATTGACTGCTTCGGCCCGTCTTCTCCTCGGACGGAGACATAAATAGTCCTCAACGTCGACCACTCAAAGCGTCGGCCCCACTTCTCCCAACACCACTTACCCATGGACGACCTAAGGTTTCTTCTATTGTACGGGGTGCTCGCTGGAGTTTTATTCGCCTCCTGCCGCAAATTACTCCATGACCGTAGGGTATATGGCTATCCATTGTCCCTCATAAGGATTCTCACCCTCTCAGTTGGAGAACATACCCGTCGTCGGATCTTCTGGGTTCCTCTCCAGTTATCGCGATGGCTGGAAGTTTCTCCGTAATGCTCCTGACTTGATCCAGCGAGGATACGACCAGTATCCAGAAGGAATATTCAGAGTGGCGCGCTTATTTCGATGGGAGTACGTGGTGTGCGGTCCAAATCTCATCAAGGAACTCGCCGGTGCATCAGAGAGAGTTGTTTCTTTCGATGAGGGTGTGGAAGAGGTGCGATATAGTTCTTTCCTTGAACTGTCGTCACCCTGATGCCGTCTCCAGGTTATTCAAGGTTCATACCGTTTTAATTTCCCCCAAATGCACACAAATCTTAACTACTGTTTTCGCAGCCAAGTTTACGATGGGTCGTAACCTCAGTATGCATTGAGGTTCCACTCTTTCCAGTGTTCTGAGAGGTTGTCAGGGGAAAATCGTTTCCATCTAAATGCGGTCCGCACCACTGGGTCTCACCCGAAACCTGCATGCGTGTTTTCCGGAGGTTAGAGACGAGATCGTATGTGCTTTCAATGACGTTCTGAAATTGGAAGGATCCGGTGCGAACACTCTCACTCGCCTCGATTCTGCAGCCTTACCATTCTATGCCAAGTTAGAATGGAAATCTCTCACGGTGCTGCCTGTCATAATGGCGATAGTGGCGCGTGTGAGCAATCGTCTCTTCGTTGGTCTTCCGTTATGTGATTTCTTCGCTTGTCTGCCCTTGAGCGTGACTGATTTGAGTAGGCAGAGACGAAGCGTATTTGGCCAATAATGTCTATTACACACTCGACGTTATGCGCAGCGCTGACCGAATTACATTATGTCCACCATTCTTGCGGCCGCAAGTAATTTCATCCAAATTTTGTCCAACAATTGACATAGAGGTTGACAGGCTCCTTGGTCCCTTGATTTCCAACAAGGATAAGAGTAACGCCAAGGCCCTGGAAATTTTAGGACCCCTTATCGAAAAGAGATTGCGTAAGGAAAGGGAGCTTGGTCCAGATTGGCCTGGAAAACCGGTGAAGATATTCGATGATCCGTCGATATCAAGACTGATTACCCGCACCCAGAATGATTTTATTTCCTGGATGCTGGACTTCGCGGAAGGCGAACAGCGAATCGCACTTCCACTCACTCTGCGCATACTATCGATAAACATGGCGGCGATTCATACATCGTCCATGGTGAGTAACCTGAATTCCTGTCAAATAAGTGTCGTGTGTTTATCTTCCCTATGTAGGCCTTCACTCATGCACTCTTTGATCTGACAGCCCACCCTGAACACCTGTTGCCCATGCGGGAAGAAGTGGAACGCGTTGTCAGCCAGGAGGGGTGGACCAAAGCTGCACTGAATAATATGGTCAAGGTCGACAGCTTCCTGAGGGAGTCACAACGCGTGAATAATAACAGCCCAGGTTTGTACCTGTTCAACTACTGAGTTCAGGCTCAATGACCAATTATTGATAGTGGGTATGTCGCGCAAAATTGTCGCGAAGGACGGCTTCTGGTTTTCCGATGGGACGGTTCTGCCAAATGGCGCGTACGTGTGTGTCGCCGCGCGACCCATACACTATGATGACTGTAATATATTCCCTCGTATTCACGCGCGAAATGACTAACCTTCGGTATCTCACACCAGTGAATTACGAACACGCGGCCACATTCGATGGGTTCCGCTTCGCACGGGAGCGCGCGGAACATACAGTACGCCGCAATCCAAACAATGAGCAGGACATCTTTAAACGCCAGATGATCTCTACTGCGGTAGACCATCTACCATTTGGCACGGGCAAACATGCGTGCCCTGTAAGCATTCCACTGAGCTCACCAAACGCTGGGATTGAACAACTCTCGCAGGGACGTTTTTTCGCGGCGACAGAACTGAAGGCCATGATGGCGCATTTGGTGATGAACTACGATGTCAAAGCGGAGGTGGAAGGAGTGCGGCCACCAGACAACATTTTTGGTATACGAATGACTCCTGATGCAACTGGGAAGGTACAGTTCCGGAAGAGGCAGTGAAAAGCAGATCTGATGGCTCATGTATCTTTATCTTTTTCTTCGGTGTTAAATTTGCATGCAATACTTGGGATGAGCCTGGAAAATACGCACTGACTGAGGACAGCCTGGGTTCAAAGTGCTGGGTACAGCGACATTGAAGATGACCGAGATGCCCGAATACGGATCTGGCTGAACCAGAATCCACACGAAGCCTCTTGCAAGGAGCTCAACACATGAGACACAATTTTGAACATCGCTCCACTCAGTCTTCGTCAAGAGACATAATACATTCAATAAACTATTGTCAATATACTTGCTGCCTCTGCCCGTGTGGCCGTAACCCTGTTTCCTCTGCAAATTCGCCTCCAGTGACCGAGAGGAGTAGCGATTTCAGTGGAAGTGGGGTTGGACGAGTCCCAATCTGTCAGAGTCGGACTTATTGTAATTAGTGCGACCCAACTTTCCGGAAAAGTGGGACTGATGGCGACTGCCTCGGCAGTGGGTTATATTTTGATGCGCGATCAATCCCCCCTTGTGGCCGATGACATGCCGCTTTCTTACTCTCAAGCGATGTAACCTGCAATCCTGCTCCCTGGCGAGATCGCCGTCCGCCAGTAGGGCATCACTGTGGAGCTCGGGAACAGCATGTTCAATTTTTGGACACTGCTCTTCGAAAATCGTGGAGAAAGAATCAGTAGACGTCCAATTATGGTTCTTTCCTGAGCATCAGAATATTAGCCGTTGCAGGCCATACATTTTGAGTTGAGCCTCAGAGGGAGCGAGATTACAGGAATTTGAACTGGGGAGGGATGTTCGCAAGAATGTTGAAACATTCACGAATGCAACGCACCTAATTCAAAAAAGAAAAAACACGCAACGTGTCATGTTACATCACATGTGCTATATGATGTTCAAGTGATGGTTTCATCTCGAGTCAGATACTATTTATTACCTGCGAAAATCAGTACTTCCACAATCATCGCGCCGCGCCATCACAAATTTCGATCGAAAATGGGGCGCACTGCTGTTCAGACACTTTCTCGGTGCGTTGACCCTTAAAGTGGTTGGAATGGTGCTGTTCTACTTATGATTATATTTCTGAGGGAATTCTAAAACACCGCACGCTGACATCGGACGATCTTCGGGCTGCGGTTGTTGCTATTTTGATCAGGGTCACTCCCTGACTGAGTGTGAGACAAGGTTGTGACCCATTTTCGTGACTCTAATGTTCAACCTCGTTCTGTAGTCAAAAAGTGGTGTTATGTGGGAACTTTTCGGGTATGTCATTGGGTATGTCGTTCTCAAAGTATATGATTCCACGGATCTTCTCAAGCGATCCATTGTGAAAAGAACACCATCATCGTAGATGTACGATGATGGTGGGTTAGAGGGTAGTCAGGTCCGCCCAACCTTTCGTCACATTGTCCTTGCTTAGCTTGTCTTGGCCCAACTTGCCCACATTCGGGTTGGAACATTATGTGTTCTAAGCGCGGACACTATTGTGCTGTCAAGACACTTGTATGTTTCCCAGGAAATTCGGAAAATATTGTGTCTACCTGCGCCTCCGTCACATAACTCGACCTTCATGGTGCGTTCCCACTGGTACAGAACCAATATACTGATCACAAACAATAAGTATCAGTAGGCGGATTGCTGTCACTGATACAAATAGGCCGAGAAATAACACTGCGTGAAGTGGAGCTGAAATGAAGAAAGTTCCTACTAGTCACTTGCAGTGTTCTGCAATCTGATAATTGGCAATTTCACTGCAGCCGAAGGGTGGTATTATTCATTTAATATCAACTCGAATATCAGTTAAAACTTTGTACATCAGCTTCAACTTCGGTTCGACTCCCGGGGGTCGACTTTCTTTGATTTTATTGTCAGATAACCTGTGCAATCACCATATATAGGCAGCTGGTACGGTCCGTACTTTTCAAAAATCAAGGGTAGCTAACGTCACGGGCTTTCGCAAAAGCTCAGGGTAACCTTTATCTTCCCCCAAAAGGCAGGCATTATCTCTTATCTATGGCTGTTATCTACTATCTTGTCTGTGCCGTTGCCTGATTGACCATACCAGCCTCCTGGATTCCCATCATCCTGATCCAATGATCCAGATCAGCTTAAATGAATATTTTATTTGAATAAAATAATCATTTATCGCTGGGTTTGGCCGAGTATTTTGCGTTTTGCGCAGCAACCAGGGCACTGATTACAAAACGGATTTGACAGCCAGATTGAGCATTTTTGGCTCTACAACTTTGATTTCAAGTCTATTTTTGGATTTTTTAGTGTGTCGGGGCCTTCCAGGCTGACAAGTTTCCTTTTTTGGCCACTACGCCCTTCACCTAAAAAGGGAATTCCTCGTTTTTGCCATTGCTTGGGCACAGTTTGGCTGTTCTTCTTGATTTAACTTTGCAGTTGTCATGATATGTCACACCGAAAACGGAAAGTTTCATGATACACAAAAACTGACAATGAAACCTGAGGCAATTTTGCGATTGGTCCCGGAAAATGCCGGACCAATGGCAAAATTGCCTCAGGTTTCTGTTACGGTTTTTGTCCATCATGAAACTTTTCCATTTTTGGTGTGTGTAGGTGTGGATGGGGCCTGAATCACATTTTGAGGTAGGGAATCAGGGGAACATGAGCATAATGTCTGAACTTGCAAAATTCGATCCTGACATTCCCACCTCACACACAATTATACCTAACTCTCATCATTTACAAGATACTATCATGCTATGATTGGACAGTGTGTCCACATAGTTTTCTCCTACCCTAGGATCCACACAGATGAACTTTCAGCTTATAGAGATTTCGCTTTTTTAGTGTAGTCCTTACCCACACCCCGCCTGACCAACATCAGCCTATTCATGGATTGCCAACCAGCCATCACTGCAATCTCAGCCCCTAAGCCCCAGCAAGGCCAGTACCTTTTCGCCACCTTCCACACCCTCCTCAACTGTTATATCCGTGTCCGGAAAGAAAAGAAAAATGGCCAGAAAGACAGAAGGCCAGACGAGCTGGAAAGCTGGAAAGTTCGGAGGGACGGAAGGCCAGACAAAGGTCTGGATGCAAATTGATACCACGGAGGTAATAGGGTACACCAATTGACTTGGCTCCAAGTTCAGAGAAGGGAATAAGACACAGATCGGATGACGGAGCAATGTAGAGGCAAAGCACGTAATTATCAACTGAGGTTACATTCAAAGTAAATATGTATTTATAGTAAGTACGGAGATAGTCCGGATGCAGTCGGAGAAGTAAGTAAAGACAATAGGAATAAGCAAAGACAATAAAAACAATAAGGAATACATGTGCAGCATAAGTCATATGGTTGAAGAAGGGGAAACATTCAGTAAATCATCATTGCATCAAAACCCCGAGGGTGTGCGTCAACAACCAAGGCCAGATGCAACAGCAAGTGAGATGGATGCAAGCTGGAGTACGGATGATGTGTCCGGAGAGAAGAGGATTCGGATCCAAGGATTCGGACGAAGAACGGAGGAGTCCAGATGGGGCCAGACAAGTCCAGACGGAGCTGGAGATGGTTGGAGATGCACGGCTGTAACAGTATCCCCCTCTTAGGTTCCTTGCCCTCAAGGAATCAAGTGTGATGCGGGTCGTTTAGGCCTCACTATTCTGGAGAGTCCGAGGGCAGGTTCGCAAGAGCACTCGCTGACCGAGGACGTATCTGGGCTAGGATCGCAGTAGCGCTCGCTAGCCCGGGATGAATCGGATGGGCGAGAGCCGTCAACTCAGGCTCTCACCGCCGTTGTAACCCATTGGCAAGGAAGCGTATTACCCTTGCTAGGGTTCCTGTGACCTAGGAGACACGGGAAGCAGTTATATGCATGCTCAGGCAAGCAGGGGGTCTAACCGAGGGTGGTTCACCAGAGATCGCTGACTCACTATATCCTGGTTGAATGCAAGTAAAAGATGTATCACATGATCTAGGCTACGTGACTACACAGATGCAGGGTAACATAAACTATATACAGGGATGAGCAGTGTCTGCCTTGGAAATGCCCAGAGTACACCATCACAGAGCCCCCCACATGTCCAAGGTAGATGTGCCTGAGAACTAGCAGCCCATGCCGCAAATCACAATGGCCCCCCAACCTGACCAGAAGCTCTCCAGCAGGAGGGAAAAATTTTGGTGTCCCTCATCCACTCTGTCACCCCTCCTGCCCACCATCTACACTGTATCTGGACTCCCATCCTTTGGCTGGGGGTCAGGATGCCTGCACACCCTGTCCCAAGTCGTTCCATGCCATTCCTCCTGCTCCAGTGATGCATGCTTGGTGACTATCATCTTTCCTCGCTGCAGGTGAGCCCCCCACTTTTCTTCGTGTAGTTCAGGATCCACTCACAGGACCTGACTGCTCAATGAAAAATTACCCAACTCGGTTATGACAAACCACCGGTCTACGTCGGTTTACCTCCGGCTCACTGCCGGAAGACATCTGGACTACGACTGGATGACTTCCGGTTATCTTCCGTTCACCTCCGTCCTCTTCCGGCTTTACGTTCCGGACTTCCCTGGAACGCCCCGGCACTCCTCAGACTTCATCCAGCCCTTCAGCCGATGACAAGTTTTCACGCAACCGTCCATCTGCCTTAGCGGCAGATCTCCACATGCACTCCTGTTGTGCACACATGCTCTATGATCTCCATCTGTCACCTCCCTTGTACTTATACAAGAAGCTATGTTCTCCTTTTACTCTTACCCTTGTTCTCTAATCAATTTCCTTATATATACTTACCTCCGCTATTACTATAAAATGTCTAGATTACAATCATGTACTTTAGATTGATCATTAATGTTGTTTGGCCTTCCATCATTCTCCCTCGTCTTGACTCTTCCAACGTCTGAGTACTCCGGCCGATGGACTTAACTCCGTCTCATGTCCAACGACCGGACTTGCCGAAAACCTTATCCCGGACGTCCGGACTTGTACATCCGTGAACTCTCCTACTTGTCGGACTCCACCTCGGCCTTCAGCATAACTTCCGGATTACCAGACTTCACCTGGCCTTTGGTATATCCCCTCCAGCTTACCGGACTTCGCCCGGCCTTTGGCATTTCTCCTCTGGCTTACTGGCTTTCACTTCCAGTAACCCTCAGCTGTCTCCCTTTCCCTTCTCCTTCATTCCTAGCCAACCAGATAGTACACTCACTCTTAAACCTAGCTGTGGTGTAGTGGTCCATATCTATGTTCCAGAATCCTCTCCCGTTTACTTCCATTGACCTCCGGCATTCCTGAGCCTGGTCATAACTCATCCAGAACCTATCCCCTCTCCTTCCTTTCTCCTCTTGACACGGATATAACACATTGCCTGGACACTTCTGGCAGTCGCCCATCTTGTGGCCTTGACTGCCGCAGAACATGCAGAAGTTGTTCTTCATGCACCGCTCGCGCTCCTCAGGCTTAAGCTTACCAGAGGAGTTGAGCTTGGCTGCATACAATTTCGGGGTTTTCAACCCAGAGGCCTGACCCGCATTGCCGGATGAAGCTGGAGGATTGGTCTTGGCCGGAGGGTTAGAATTACCTCAGCCCTTGCCTTTTCCCTTGGACTTTCCAGATGGTGGTGGATTTGCGGACACGTGCTCCGCAGCTTTCTTGGCCAGTCAACGATGGTAGTGCTGGTCGATCTGCGATGCGTAAGCCTTGAGGCAAGAGTAGCCAGCATCTGGTTTTGCACGATGGTGCCCTGGATGCGACTAGGGAGGCCCCTGTAATATGCCCGAAAAAGGGCAGCCTTGTTGTATCCAGTCATCACCGCATGGGTATCGAACTCGAGCTGGTAGGTAGCCAGCCAATCACCTGGCTTCATGGAAAGCGTCTCCAAAGAAATCTGGGTGTCCCCGAAGGGGTTGTGCAGACCGAAATTTGTCGCAAGTTCCTGTACGAATAGCTCCCAGTTCCCATCCCAATGTGGAATAGGAACTTGACCACCCGCAAAGATGTTGGGCTGAAACCACTGTCAAAGATACGACCGGATGTAGAGAATCTTCTCGTTGTCGGTTGGAAGGTCTTGGGGGCGCTCCGCGATGTGCAAATAAATCTGCGACATGAAAGTGACAAACTTTGCTGGGTCTGAACTGTCAAAAGTGTCCGGAGCCTTAGAAGCAGTACAAGTGGAGCGAGGAGGAGCGACAGAGTTCTGTGCGAGGGGAGCCATGGCCTGTGCCATTTACTGCACGGCAAAATCGAGCTGCGGGTTGTTTGGAGTGGGAATGTGGATTGTAGGACCCGGAGGTCCGGGGGGACCAGAAGGACCTGGAGGCAGCGCCGGACCAAAAGGTCTGCCACCACCACCGCCACCAGGTCCTAGATTAAGCACGAGTGTGCCGGAACCCGATAGTTGAAATGGAGGAATCAGAAAAAGCAGAAGATTTCTGCCCAGAGGCAGACCTCCACCTCCTCCACCGCCACTGCTGCTAGGAGAGCCAGAGGGACCAGGAGGTCCGGATGGGCCCGCAGGTGGGGGCGGAGTAGAGCCAGTAGGAAGATTGGTGGGTGGTTGAGCAGTAGGGTGGGGAGTTAGTTCACCACTGGCTTTACCTTTACCCTTGTTGTTGGGACCCAGAGTCGCCAGAGGAGTAGTTTGTGGTCGCGAGCCGAGCATAGTAGGTGATGGCACGAGAAACATGGACTGTCCGGGAAAAACCGGAATGGCCGGCTCCAATGGATTGACATCTTCCGGCACCTCCACAATTGTAGCAGTGTGGACCAGATGAAGATATGAATGACGATCTGGGAGACAATATGCCAGTACCGGAGCCACAGTCATACTCATTAAAATCCATCACCTTGGGGTAAACCGAACTGGGGTATTGAGAACCAATCAGAGATTGGCTGAACTGCCGGAGGGCAGCTCCTCACTCAAGTGGGCCGAGAAGAGGTCTTGTCCACATGGTTGAAGCATGTGGCCGAAGCTGATGTATATCCAGTTGAAAGTGTGGTTGGGACTGTTGTACCCAAGGATCAATAGGTGCTGAGAGTATGGGGGCTGGACACCGGAAGTAGATTCGGAGGGTTGTTGGCTCGGGGCCTGAATCGGAACGATAGCGCTGAACTGGCACAATCAACGACAATCCTGGCCTACATCCAGAGTGGGAATGAGGTGAGCATACAACATGGGAAGAAGCCAAATTAATTTGAGTTGATAATACTGTTATATCCATGTCCGGAAAGAAAAGGAAAACAGCCGGAAGGACGGAAGGCTGGATGAGCTGGAAAGGCTGGAGGGACGGAAGGCCGGATGAAGGTCTGGATGCAAAATGATACCACAGACACTGGGGGCAAGCTGTGAACTACAGGCTCTGTAAACTCAATGTAAATGTGAGGCAAACTTTAAGTTTTCTCAATAAATACCCATCATTTACAGTGCCTGTAAATTGGGAGTAAATTTTGAATTTCATCTGGAATTGCACCCAATTTACATACCCTGTAAATGATGGATAATCCTGGGAATTAATCTAAAATGCACATCATTTACATCATGTGTAAATGTGTGATTTACATGCAGTGTAAACGGTGAGCAAATCCAGATACCAAACAACCTATTTATAGCTACACTTTCCATAATAAGAAATTCAGAGGTGCCAGAAGGGGACATTATATTGTCATGTGAGTCTAGGATTCCTAATGATCAGGATTGCTGTCAAGCTTGAATTGATTGGGCCTTGTTGTGTTCAACTCCTGTTTCAACAGACAATTGAACAATCAGTAGGAATTTTCTGCTCATAGGAAGTTAACAAAGCAAATTCTTCTCCTGACCGAAAATTCATTGGTTATTGTATGGTTGAGGCATTTAAAAAAAGATGCATATTGTGAGGATTGAACCCAGAGCAGCCCAAGATGATTACATACACTTTTGTGATGTGTACAAAAAATATAACTGGTGGCTGTGAGAGGCGTTCTGGGACGCCTCTCACAGCCACCCATCAACAACATCAAATCTGAAACATTTTCAAGCTTGGCCCTCTTTAGCTATTCCCTCATCTTTTTGAGAGTCCGTGGGTTGACACCCATTGGATTTTGCAGAAAGATAAGATGAGTAACAGAGCATCAAGATGTCATCCTTACCATTGGATCCACTATACTCATACTGGCTTTCCCAAAGTGGAAAGCCCTGCTCATTCCACTCACCTGGCAGGCAGCTCTTTCTTGTTGGTGGCCTTCTCAATCAGGGAAATGATATACAATCCCAACCTAGCAGAGACTCTAACAAAGTTATATGGTGTCTTTATTGACTGCTTTAATTGTTTAGCAAGATGCAGATGAGAAATGAATGTCAAGATAACAAGGCGGGTCATCTATTATAAGGGTTGTTGATGAGTTTTAGCTTAGCAATCCACCTGAATTGAACTATTCCAGAATCTATATTCAATAGACTTCCGGGAGTGCAATGTAGGATGGAAAAAAGCTATCCCCGGTTTCACTCCCTGCGATTAAGTAATGACATTATATGTAATGACGTTTTAGTAATAGCCCGGCCCGATCAGTAGCGGGCCAGGGCGTTGCGAGTCTTAACACCCCTCCCCACAGGACGAGTCTGCGAGTCCGAACTCATGTTGTAGCGAAAGAATATACATGGGGACTACCATGTCCCAGAACAAAGAGAATGCAGAATGCGTGGGACTTCATTGTAGGTCCCGATTTCGATGGAGAAGATGTGTTCCGTAGCTTTTTCGTGAGCGAGTCTTTTCTTACGACGGCGGCTGGTCCTGGCGCGGTGCCCCGGAATCGTCCAAATCATCGGGGCCCGCTGGGGGCCCACTGTTGGGGAGGATTTCACCATCTTCGGGCGCCATCTGGGGCGCCACAGGCATTTTGGGGCATGCTGCCGGCATTTCCGCGTCCTGTGCCTCGCGTTCCCGCCGCACAAGTACCTCCGGGCAGCGCGGGAAGTCGGTCGTAACGCCTGGGCGTATCGGCCCATGCCAGAACGTGGCCCAGGTCGTGACGCGGCCGATGTCCAGGCGAAGCACTGACTCCGCGTTCTCGATATCGTGACCCGAGAAATTTTGGCCGGTGGGATCTTGTAGTCCCTCCGCCAGGTTATGCCATGATGCGGTGAACGAATGTAGCTCCATCGCTGCCATCGATCCCGTGGGCACGCTGTGAAAGTGCACCCATTGCATGGCCTGCGAGTAAGATATGTTGGTGGCGTCGAAGGGGTACGCCTCAAGGACCCGCACGCTGGCAATCCACTGGCCGAATTGAACGTGTCGCTCGAAGAAGCCCCACACGGAGAATCCGCGGAGTACTGACTCCATCCACGCGGTGCGGTGTACCGAGCCCTGGCCGTTGTATGGCGGGGCCAAAAAGTGTAGCAGACGAGCCGCTCGTAGGTTGCTGCTGTTGGGGAACGTGCCCACTGGCATCTCTGATGTTGGCCACGTTCCCGCTGCGGTGCGGATGCCCTGAACCCAATCGATAGGGCGTTCCATGGCCGCATGCGCCATCGCGTCGTGCAATGACATCTGTGGCCCCAGCCAATGTGCAGTCATCGAGCCCGGGCGTGGGGGGGGGAACCGGGGATTCCCCGCTGTAAGACTGTGCTGCGGGCATCATAGGGACCGGGTTGGCTACAGCGTGCTCCATCACGTGTTGCGGCGGGGCATAGGCGTCGCCGAAGCTGAGGTCCAGGGACGACTCTGTCATCGGTGTCCCCGAGGTCCCCGCACGAGAGCGCCTGTCCGCGTCGCACCGCAATCATTCGTTCTTCAGCTTGTGGCGGGCCTGGCGCATGACCGTATTTGGGTCCCGCCTCGATAGTGGAGTGGCGTCGCCTGTAGACGCAGACAAGAAACTCTGGTTTGTACCGCTGGCGTGCCGCATAATGTATTGCATGCCGTCGGAGCGACGGCGGCGAGGCTCGTTCCCATACGCATTCATCAGGAACTTGCCATACGCACACGCCCGAGGGCACCCATGGGCCCACCACCATATGAGGTTGGGCGCGTCGGCGATGCTGTCGACAGACAGCTCTCTCCACAACCCCGCTAGCTCTGGGGCTGGTGGCAAAGCGCCTGTAGCAGGTCCTCCAGGTATTTTCGCCAGTACCTTGGCCATGCGGTCGTGTTCGCGGGTACGGAACTTCTGTAGTTCCGATTTGTCTTCAGCCTCCGAGCTCCCGTAGTCACTTTCGTCCTCGTTCGCATCAGCACTCACGGGAGGGATGGGGTGGCCGCTGGGGCGGCACAAGGCGCTGTCTACGTCGGGGACGGGCAGAGTGGCCTGCACCGCGGGCCGCCCATTATTCACCGCCTTCGAATGCAGGGTGCGCTCGCGCAGCTGTTGCTCCCTCATGCGGTCATGTCCCGGTCGCTTGTACTCCGTGCGAGGGGGACCGCGGTGGTCCCTCAAGTACGCGTCCTCGTCACGCCGGCGCTCGTCGGCCTCCTTGCGCCGGTGGCGGTCATCACCACGCCCGCGGTCATCGCCTCTGCGGCGGGCATCCACCTCCCGGCGTCGCTCCTCGTCACGGTGGCGTTCCTCGTCGCGGCGGCGCTCCAGCCCCACATCACGGTGATGCATAGTGTTCGCAAAGGGGCCGGAGAACGCCCCATACGTCCTTGGTGCGGTCCCTGGCGGGGCCATGCCCGCATGTGGCATGGCCTGCCCTCGAAATGGGGCTGGCTGCACAGCGGGCCGCGAGAAGGCCCTTGGGTCGCGACAGGGCGCTGAAAATTGCACAACAGGAGGGCGTGATTGCTGCACGCCCTGGTCCGCCGACACTTCTGGGTCAGGCGGTGCCTCCACGCCCGCAGGCCAGTCCATCGCCGGGACCCAGACGCGATCGTCTGCAGGTCCCAGCCAGCGGCTTCCAGAATCCGGACGCCAGTAGAATACGTGTCGTAACGATATCACCAGTCTTTCGTTCGGGGCGGCCATCGGGGCATGAAGGGAAAGAGAAAGAGAGAATAAAAAATTCGTTAAGTTGGGGCTTGTTTGTTGGCCAAGCCCACGGCGTGACCACAGGACGCGGTCACATGCCTCGTGGCAAATCTTGCCACCACGTCACCCCGTGGGCCTCGAAATAGTCGTCGAGGGCAGATAGCTCGTCAAGTGCGGTGGGTGACTCCCACGTGAAGTCGCCCGCAGTCCATTTTACCCAAAATTTCAACCGCTTCCCCGTCCATACGTGCCGCACGATCTCGTCAACGAGCCATTCTTGGTCGTCCGGCATCCCGAAGTCGTAAAATCGTGGAACTTCCTTGCTCGGGAATATCGTCTCGTCATTGGGCTCGTGCGGTCGCAGCAGTGTGCTGTGAAACTTAGGGTGGACGCGTCTTCGCACCAATTCCTCGGGCAGGTCCAGTATGTAATTGGATGTTTCTGGATTAGCGTTCACCACCCTGAACGGGCCCACGAGCTTCGGGGCTAGTTTTCTAGCCCTCCCCTTGGGTAGGTTAAGGTTCTTGGTGGATAGGTACACCAAGTTCCCTACCTCGTAGGGGACTTCTACGCATCTGCCCTGATTCGCGTGGTATGTGGCCCGAACTCGGGCCTCTATGATATTGTCGTGAGCCAGGGCGATGTTCGCCAGCGCCTTGTTCACAAAATCCCGGACACCTGGGTACTCCGTGGGCTCTGGTTCTATGCTGCCCATGCGCGGAACGTAGCCGTAGTTCAGCTCGAATGGGGCAAATCCCGTGGACGCGCTGATGCTTGAGTTTATAGCAAACTCAATCATCAGTGCTAAGTACACCCAGTCCCGTTGGGTGGGGTCGACAGTTGCCCGCAGGATCTGCATGACATTTTGTATGGCCCGCTCCGAGGCCCCATCGGTTTGAGGGTGAAAAGAAGTGGACATAAGTAGTTTCGTCCCCGTCAATCGGTGAAGTTCCCTCCAGAATTTGGAGGTGAACTTGGCGTCCCGGTCGGATACAATAGAGGAGGGGACCCCGTGTAGTCGCACGATGTCCCTCACGAACATCCAGGCCACGTCGGAAGAGGTGTCAGTGACTCGCATAGGGATCAGCGCCACCATGCTAGTGAGCCTACAGATCACCACTAGCATATAATTATACCCGAGACATTTGGGGAATGGGCCTACGAAGTCCATTCCCACTGAATCCCATGGATGGCGCAGAATGGGTAGAGAGTGTAGAAGACCCACTGGGGCCAGGTTATTCCCCTTCGACATCTTGCACGCGCCACATCCGTTGTAGAACTCCATGATTTCCGCGCCCATTTTGGGCCACCAGTACCAGCGCCGTACGTATTCCGCCGTTCGCTTTTCGCCAAGGTGGCCCAGGGTTTTATGGGCTTGGTCGATCACGATCTCGGTAAGATTGCGTTTGTTGTGCAACTTGACACCGCGAGGGATTGCGAGGCACTCCTGCCCAGCAGTGTTGCGGGCATATATGAGCCCGTCTTTCACCGAAAATTGGGGATACCACCCAGGGTTATCCAGTACTTTGGATAAAACTGAGTCATGAATATATCCTGCCCTCATCGCTTTAACAAAATTGAAGTCCCCTTCCACTTTAACCCTCGTGGGGTTAGTCTTCTTGAGGGATTCCTCTAGGGATATAGCGGACGTGTTGAACCCCATGTCCCTCATCTCCTCAGTATGAGCGGCGAGCTCCTCGGCTTCCGTTACTCGGGCTTCAACCGAGTTTATCACACGCTGGGCCAGTAAGGCAATGTCCGTGTGCTGCAGCTCGGCCTCGCGCGCTCTCGTCATGAAGTCCATTGACGGGTCGAGCCTCGCGTCCGCAGTAACGAACTCAAAATCCTCGTAGTGATCTTCTGGGGTGTCATTTTCATAGTAGCGCGACAGGCAGTCGGCTACCTTGTTCTGGGCACCCTCTACATGTATTATTTCGAAGTCAAACCGGGACATATACTCGTCCCAGCGAATAAGTCTGCCGTTCAGGCCACTCTGGGCGGCAGTTTTCACTGCCAACAGAGCCTTGTGATCAGTCGCAATCATTATCTTGCGTCCGATGAGTTTGTCCTCCCATTTAAGGAGGCACTCTATCACGGCTAGGGCCTCTTGTTCGTACATTTTGTATGAACGTTGGGCTGCAGTGAATTTCTTCGACATGAACCCCGCAGGTCGGCAAGTGTGCCAATCGGGTCCTTGTCCATAGAGCATGCCCACCCCCATGACAGATGCATCACATACTATCCAGATGGGGTCGGTGTTACTCATATCAATTGGCCTTAATATGGGAGTCTTTTGCACGATCCCTTTAATGCGGTGGAGGCATAATTGATGAAAGGGGCGCCACGAGAATGGCTGCCCTCCTCTGCATATTGACTCCAGTGGGGACGTGAAGTGGGACATGTCCGGTAGGAAATGGGCTAAGTACTGGATTAGCCCAAGGAGACGTTGGACCTCGGTCAGAGAGCGAGGTGTTCTCCAGTCGAGTACTTTGGAGACCTTTTCCGCGTCGATGTGCAGTCCACGGTCGTCGATACGATGTCCCAGACAATCCATATCCTTGGAATACAGATCGCACTTCTTCTTGCTGAGAAATAATCGTTGCTCCCGTAGTTGGGAGAATACCAGGGCTAGGTGACGTTCGTGGTCCTCCACTGTCTCAGAGAATATAAAAATATCATCCAGGTATACATGGATGAAGTCCCCAATCATGTCCCTGAATACTCAAGTCATGAGTCGTTGGAACGTAGCCGGGGCATTGCAGTCGCCCTGCTGCATAACACGGGACAGGGCTGTCCCAAATGGGGTCGCGAATGCGGTTTTCCACACGTCACGGTCCACGATGCGGACCTGCTCGTACGTGTCCGACATGTCTATCTTCGAGTGGAATCTCGCATGAGCCACGTCCATGCGGATGGTGTCCTGGTCGGGGAATGGCATCACGTCCTTGACCGTGTTGTCATTCTGCTGCCGGGCATCCACAACGGTGCGTAGTTTATTATCTTTCTTTGGAATGCAAAGTAATGGTGCCGCTTGGGGGACTGGTGTCATCTCCCACCATCCCACCTCCGTGTACTGCTGTATCTTGGCCCGAAGTTCCGGGCGCAATGCTTCGGGGCGCCGTGGCAAATGGAAATTGTATTTGGCGAGTTCGTCGACAAGATTAATCTCGTGGTTAATTTCCCTCAACGGGGGAAGTTCTAAGGGAATAGGACCCATGAGGTCAGAGCAGGCTTCTATCCATCGTGTTCTTAATTCATGCAGTCGTTGGGGTTGATTATCAACAGAGTCGGCATCCCCGAGATCGGGATCCATGAGTCGGGCGCTACGGAGGTCAATAAGGCGTATAGCCTCATCAAGCGCTTCTTCGCAAAGCCCGTGGGGGTCATTGTCCCCCATACTCGATACTTGTTCCATAGACGAGTGGGAGGATACTACGTCCCATGGAATTAGCCCCAGCATCATGGGGGCTAGTTGGTGGCCAGTGTCTTCAACAAATCTATCGCGTGGCGTCCCCAGCAGTTTGAAGAAGATGGTAGGGTCTGGGTGTGTGTGACCCAGTACGGGGCGGTTGGAGCCGTCGCGCTCCGGATCGCCCTCTGTCTTGTTCGTTCTCGAGCCGAGCAGGCCGGAGTACGCTCCCTCAGGGGTATCAAACTCCGAAACGCCTGCTATATCGGTTTCAAGCATCAACAATACGGTGGAGTCCCAAGGGAGGGACGGCAGTTGCTCCCCTATGTCTTCGTCCAATTCCTCAATCCTGGCTCGCTGATTCGAATTACTGGTCCGGGTATGATGGTACCCTGTGTATTCACCCTCTGCTACTAATATACACGGGTGGTCGTATGGGAGCGAAGGCAGACTGTCCTTCAGTTCCCATTCGTCTATTACTTCGACCACCGACGCCATCAGGCAACGCTTTCAGCCGTTGCCAGTAGATGGCTCCCCGAGTCACTTTGTTGAGTGGCGGGAGGCAGGGGGCTTGCGGGTGTCGATTAATGAAGCTTCCTCAATCGAAGTTAGGGCTTTTATCGACTGGCCCCGCAGGAATCGAATCTCCCTCATCCCAAAATCAAGTACCACCCCATGCTTATTCATAAAGGGGGTGCCGATTACCACGTCGTATCGGTCAAGATTAACTTGATCGAAGTAGACGTGGCCGCGCACCCCGCCGAATTCCACGGGGACCCTAGTACCATAGCTGATCTTTGAGCGGCTGCCCACACATCCCAATTGCAGTGTCACCTGCTCCACTAGTGGGATGCGTACGCCTCCGATGACATGGGCGTACTCCGGAGTCATGGAGTTGGTGTTACTGCCCGAGTCAAACAGAACGTAGGCTTGGCTGCTCCCTATTTTGACCAGCGCCGAAAGGCAGGCTATGGTTTTGCTTGACCGCGACGGTTGATCCATCAATCCCACAGACTCGGGGATGGAGACCGGGGCAAGTGAGCGCGGGCGCCTAACGGTCGACATATGCTCGACGCGTTGAGCGAGCATCTGGGCTCGGAACCCAGGCCAGGCATTGTAGTCGTCCCCTTCCAGACTGGTGGATGCCAAGCCTTCGTGGTAAATTAACCCACGTCCTTGGAAGAGCCCGTCACGTTGATCGGGAAATCCATGGATATCCCGGATGACCACTCCGTTGTCGTCTTCCTCGGGCGCTGACTCCCAATCCGTCCAGTGATCAGCAAATATTCTGGATCGGTGCCTCTCCTCCGCCAGCTCAGCTACCGCGGTATCCATAGCGAGACGATGCTCATCTTGGAATCCCGGATTGAGTCGGTGGTGCTGGGGTAGTGCAGATCGTTCTACCCGCAATTCTCCTGTTGGGGTGACGTAGGTAGTCACCCTCTGAGCATCGCGGGAGGTCAGCATTTCTACTGATCGAAGTATCACCTCCTCCGTTCTAGGGGGTGTTTCTCCAACGGCGTCGAGCGCACTGACCTCGCCTGCAATCCCACCAGGCCCGTCTCCCTCATCACTGACCGAGAGTGAGGATACTGTCGATAAGGCGGTGTCCGATACCTCGCTGTCGTGGCGTACCCTCGATAGTATCGGGGCCTCGTCAGCGGGGTAATACTCGTCTGAGTCGTGTGGGGATCCGGGGTAGCTCGGCGGGCTTGCCGGGGCGGGTCCCTCAGCTGTCCCTCGGCGTGTAAATATCAGTAGTAGGGAGGTGTACTCCTCCCATTCGAGGGCACGGCGCGTGCCCTCTTCTTCTAATGCCTGTCTCGTTCGGCCAATTCGGGACAGACGATGATTAAGTATATATAGGCCCATCGTCATATCATCTATGAGGGTTTTGCTGGCGGTCAGCGCCCGCTCCAGTAATTGACGAGCCCTCGACGTAGTCCCCACCGTCCCTGAGGCACGTCTCTTTAGTTCGGCTCGAGCGACCTGTTGTTGCTGACGTAGACCCTGGAGGTCAGATATTGTTTGTTGTAGCTTGGAGAATAACCGCTCGAACAGTGGCAGTTTATTATCGATCTCCACAGCGGTGGATCGTAGGTGGGAGGGCATGAATCCCACTATCATCAGGGGTTGGGAATGCATTATCCCATCCCAGAGTTCACAGGCGTGTTCCTCGATTCCAATGGCTTCGATCGCAGCGAGCTCTAGCGCGCTGGGGCCGGAAGGGGCGCCGCTACCATACTGCTTGTAGAATGCAGTTAAGAGTTGCTCGTGGGACACCAGGCCCGTGTCCCATCCAACCCCTCGCTCCGCTACGGCACGGTACTCACCATCAGCCGTCCATGGGGCATGCCCTTCCGCGCGTATGCCCACCAATATTGTGTCGGTGTCGAGTATCAAGCTACGCAGCCCGGTACTCACGACGCGCTGCGCGTTTCCCTGTCCCGTGGGGGCCAAGTATTGCCTGTCATCAGGCTGCACCCGCATTGAGAAGTACCGACGTACGGGGCGCATGGCACCCACACGGATCTCTGGAGCCTCCTCATCCTGAAGTAGGACGTCCAGATCGGGTGCCTCGTTGGGGTCCTCGCCTTCACTGAGTGGGGTGGGCTCATAGTCGGCGGGATAGTCGTGTTGGTCCAGCAGCTCGTCGGCACTGTACTGTTCGCCACCCCAAGTGCCCTCTAATTCTTCCTCGGTTGGGCCCACTTCGTGATCCTGGCCCAAGTCGCGTTCATCGAGGTCGTCTGCAGAATAACTGGACTCTACTCGCCCAGCGCGCAGTGCAGGGCGGGGTGCGCGTGACGCGGACTCGTTGAATCTGGCACATCGGGGATCGCTGGCAATGTGCCCTACGATCCCACAGGCGAAGCACGTCTTGGCGTTGTTGGGGACGAGCGGTCTGGCCGTCCCACTGGTGGTTGGTGGCATGTTACGGGTGATATTGATTGCGGGCCGGGGCGGAGCGGATGCGGTCTTAGGACTAGGCGCCCATGACACCGCACGTGGTGTCACCTGCCTTAGTGGTACTCCACGAGGAGTGCCCAGTCGCGATAACACTCTGGGGGCTGTCCGTGCAGCCCCACCCCTCAACATGCTACGACCGTCCAACCATACACGAGCGTGGTTTTTGAGGATATCCAGCTCGGTGTACTCGGGTCGCATGCCTCGAGTTATCAGCTCGTTGTGCGCGTCCGACGGTATCAATCGCATGAATCGCTGGCGGATTGAGAACTCTGCTGGTGGTTCTCTCATCTTCCCGGCGGTGCGGCGCAGTTCGCTCACTAAGTACTCGATCCCCCGTGAGGGATCGTACCGTACGCCTTCGAAGTCTTGAGTTGCCTTGGTCGCGGTGGCTGAGGTCACGAATCGTCGGTGCATAGCACATACAATGCTCTCGAAATCATAAGGGATATCACTATCCCTGTCCACGGGTTCTACTTCAGACGAGAACCACTCAAGCGCATGTGAATCAAGGGCAGATTTTAAGTACACTATACAATTTGCGTCGTACTTCGGCCCGCCCAATGAATACCCTTGGAGGAACGTGACGAGTCGCCCAAGCCAAGCCATGAATACCTCGTCACTGTCCTCCCCTTTGTACATGGGAGGGTCTCTCATGCGTGGGGCCTTGGGAGGGGCTTCCATCATTTCTCCCAACTGGCGCTCGATTATTCGAGATATTTGGGCCATTTTTTCCGCCACGAATACTTCGAATACAGTGGCTTGGCCCACCACTGACGGTTGTTGGGTAATATACCCCGAGGGGGATTGGTTGATCCCCATGGGCGTTACCCTGGCTGGCGCTGCTGTTGTGCGCCGCGCTCTAGCCGTCGACACGCTTTCCATGGCGTCGAATCGCGTGTGCTTGACCATGTGGGGGGGTTCTTGTCTCATAAACCCCTGGTCGTGTGGCGCGGTTGGCTGTGCGGTTTGGAATGTCCCTCCCGCACTTTCCCGACGGTTCAGGGCGGCCCTCGCTCGTCGTTCGAATGACTCGCTGGATTCATTAGCTCGTCGGGGGGGTAGCGCCCTGTCAACGGACGGTTGCTGTTCCCCCATATCCGTGGGCTGCGCCAGTGGTCCTGCTTGATCAGGGGGCAGCGTTGTGGGTGTTACCAATTGGCGGGCGCTACTGCGTATGGAGGCGGATAACTCCGCCAACCGAACGTCAGTAGTGCCTGTTGCGTGTAATATACGCAAGTTATTTTCCAATGCACTCTCAAGTTTGTGGGACGCCCCCACCACCGCTTCACTTAGCGTGTCCATTTGGTCTGAGACTTCGTCCCTAAGCATGTGGAGGGACCCGGACAGATGTCCGATCTCGTAGCGCTGACCGGCCACCAATCCCGTGGTGGTCAACAGGGATTCTCTTGTCAACGAGAGCATCCCTCGTATGTAGTTGAAGCGCCTGGACTGTTCGAATGTCAAGGGACCATTCTGCAAGTCCGCTACTAGCGCTGCCAGTATCTCTTCACCCGTTATGTTGGGTGGAGGGTCGGTGAGTGAACTCGGTGACGAAGGGGAGGTGTTGGTGGCCGCTCCCGGTTCATCCGGGAGAGGGCTATTGAGCTCCATCTCGTCTTCCAACAGCTCATAACGCTCGCCGGTTGTGATATCACACAAGTAGCTGATACCGTGAATGTCAACGTGAACTTTGAAACGTCGACGTGGCTCAGGAGTAGGGCGCAACTCCTGCTGGGAGTCGTTCGAGTTCGCGGAGGCGTACTGTGTGGTCCCCGCAGTCGCTGTTTCTCTCGTTGGTTCGGGAGTGGGAGCGTTAGACATGTTCCCACTTTTTGTCTCGTAATTGAAACCTTTTGAATATAGGGCCTTTTGGAGCCCCTGGTAGTTCAAAAAAGTATAAGGGTTGTTCATGAGTTTTAGCTTAGCAATCCACCCGAATTGAACTATTCCAGAATCTATATTCAATAGACTTCCGGGAGTGCAACGTAGGATGGAAAAAAGCTATCCCCGGTTTCACTCCCTGCGATTAAGTAATGACATTATACGTAATGACGTTTTAGTAATAGCCCGGCCCGATCAATAGCGGGCCGGGGCGTTGCGAGTCCTAACATCTATTGTGGACTTTGGGGGCAATCTGGTCACCTTTCTATCAAAAAAAATGAAAGGGGAGTAACATGAGAATGACATGCCGCACAGGAATACTACATACATGAAGAGCAATGAGTCAAAGAAGTGGAAGTTGCAACATTTAACTCATGTTCCAACCAGAAATCACATATTCTGGCTCATTTTGAGACCAACAAGGAGCTGACAGAGAGCAAAACAGAAATAGAAAGTCTTCATCAAGAGCTCAAGTGAGGCAACAGTCTTTCAACCTTGCAATATTCCGACAAACTCCAGGTGAAAATAGTCACCAAATAGAAATAATCTCATTGTTTTGAGTGGTGGACATGCAATAAGAATGTATGATGCCAAAATTCAGATACAGAGAAAGAGAGCAGACTGAAACTCAATCAGAAGAGATATAGCTGCCACCTCTTGTAAGCTTTGGAAGTGCTCCGGCATAATCATCCCCTTAAAGCCAACATCCTAGGAATCCTAGACTCACATGACAATAGAATGTCTCCTTCTGGAAATTCTGAACTTCTTATTATGGAAGGTGTAGCTATAAATATGTTGTTTGGTATCTGGATTTGCTCACCGTTTACACTGCATGTAAATCACACATTTACACATGGTGTAAATGATGGGCAATTTTAGATTAATTCCCAGGGTTATCCATCATTTACAGGGTATGTAAATTGGGTGCAATTCCAGATGAAATTCAAAATTTACTCCCAATTTACAGGCACTGTAAATGATGGGTATTTATTGAGAAAACTTAAAGTTTGCCTCACATTTACATTGAGTTTACAGGGCCTGTAGTTCATAGCTTGCCCCCAGTGGGAGGTAATAGGGTACACCAATTCACTTGGCTCTGAGTTCGGAGAAGGGAATAAGACAGAGATCGGACGACAGAGCAATGCGGAAAGCATGTTAATTATCAACTCAGGTTACATCCGAAGTAAATATGTACTTATAGTAAGTATGGAGATAGTCCAGATGCAGTCAGAGAAGTAAGTAAAGATAATAGGAATAAGCGAAGACAATAAAGACAATAAGGCATACATGTGGAGCATAAGTCATATGGTTGAAGAAGGGAAAACACTCAGTAAATCATCATTGTGTAAAACCCCGAGGGTGTTCATCGACGGCCAAGGCAGGACGCAACAGCGAGTAAGATGGATGCGAGCCGGAGTACGGATGTTGTGTCCGGATGGAAGAGGATTCAGATCCAAGGATCCGGATGGAGCCAGAGATGGTCGGAGATGCACGGGCGTAATATCACCCATCTTCTCCGTGTCTGCCGCATCCTAAAAATCCGCATACACTGGGGTCCCGAGCATGTGGAGCAGGGAATGAGGTAGTCCATGTGTGCAAAGGAAGCTCCCTTGGGTGCCTCCTCCCCCCTCACCATATTGATAGCAGCATTCAGGAAACTGCTCCCAACCAGCAAGCTGGTCACCATCACATCGGGAACCAAGGCATTCATGTCACAATGACTTACCGAATGGAAGCAGTCAACATGCTTCACGTGCATCTCCAAGTTTGACGGTGCAACACCTTCGAAGGTGATGCAATGCATTTACTGTAGGCTTGGGCACCCTTGATGCAGCATCCAGACCCAACTCTGCACAGGCCATATTGGCCTCAATACCTTCCTTCACCGCTTCAAGCTTGCTGCCTCACTGCTCTGCCCCCACTGCCCCATCCCCAAGTCTGTCCCCCACTTCCTCCTCTGACACTTCCTCCTCTGATGCCCAGCCTGCTGTGCCCACTGACTCTGCCTCATCACCCTTGTCAGCACTGCCCGGCTTTCCCTCCAAGACTGGTGCTGCCCCTGTGCTCACATTTGTGTAAGACACTGGCTGCCTCCCGGCCTATGCGCTTTGACATGGTCTGCTTCTTTTTCCTCTCCTTTACTTACTTTATACTCTTCTTTCTTTCTTTCTCTAGATAGACTCAATGATCACAACTTGTCTCATAAATATTATTGTCATGATCTCTTTACCTTTACAACACAATCCACAACTCCAGGGCAACTCTTCAACTCCTCCCTCCACCCCGCTTTATGCTAACATTACCTACCAATATGCCAGCCAGTAAACCACAATGTATGTATGTAGAAGTGCAACATGGGCCCCAAGGGACTCGCAGCACTATAATTGATATTGAATTGAAATTGAAGTACACAGAAGCTAATAGTCTCCAAAATTTTCTGTAGTATTACAAGATAAAAGCATTACATGACTGAGCAGAGACAAGTAAAAACTGAACACCTTTTCCTTCCAAGCTGATTGGAAGCAGTAGCCAGATTTTCCATAGCCAACAGAGTATCTGGATGGTCTGTTCCAAGGAGCTCCTTCCACTGCTCCAGCACAGTTCCTTCAAGTGGCTCTGCTTCTTGGTACCTTCCAAGTTTGCAGCATATGGCAGCCAGATTTGCCATAGCCAACAAGGCTGTCTGAATGGTCTGTTCCAAGGAGCTGCTTCTGCTTCTCCAGCACCATAGCCTCCAAAGCTTCTGCTTCTTTGAACCTACCTGAGTCGAAATATGTATGTGCATATTTATCCTGGAACATGAACTTTATAGTTGCTGGGTGTTTGATGAGGCAGTCTATATGAGACATTAGCCTAATTCTGAGTAGGTAGGCGTCTTCTGAGAGCTGGACTGACATCCCTATGATATCTGTCATGCATTCTTGAGCTATTGGTTCATTATCCAAAGTATCCTGGCACCATGAATGCTCAAGTGGATGAATGGACAGTGTATTGCTAGTATCATGCCTCTCAATGAGAGAATACCCTTGAATCTCAGCAACGATATCCATGAGGCATTGCTGGTCCCAAGTGCCTGAATCTGACAAGAAGTATTGAAGGAATCTCCTAGCTTCTAAGAGAGTTTGAGCTTCCTGCCCATCAGCATTCATCATTCATGCAGCTGCCTGCTCAAAAATTGCATCTGGAATGCTATCATGATGCAGCAATGAGCAGAGTTGTAGAAACCATGCTGCTACATTGCTCAGCCGATTGAAGCTAATTTGCCAAGTTGTATACACAGTCCATCTATAATCATCATGAGACTGTGTAGGATTGTAGGCTGCTGCTTCAGTATATTGGCACAATTCTCTCTATATATGGAGAGATATCAGTGGAGACAATTGAACTTGGAGATGTAAGCCCCGGCCTGGATAATTGCCACTGGCAGACAGGAAAGCTCCTGTGCAGGCCCAATCAATGAATGTTCACTTCAATTCAGACAGTGTTGTAAATGAAACGCCTTGACAATCTCTGAAGCCCACTCAGTGGTTTCAATGGGTTTCTGCTTGACAGCCCTCAGTAAGTAAGAGGAGATCTATTTGCATTGGTCTCATCCAGGTCCTCAACTCTGGAATGTGACCTAGGTCCATATGTGGCTAGCTGCAGATTTCGTGAGGTCACAATAGTGTTTCCATAAGCACATCTTGGGGAAAAAGCAAAGAGATCAATGCTTGGATCATCTGCATTGTCAAAGAGCAACATCCACTCCTTGATCTGAGAGATCAGCCATTGGGATCCATCTTCCGAGGTTTTCCCAATTCTTTCAGAAATTGTAAGGGCAACCTCAGCTCGGCGCGGGAGCGCGGGAGACTAGTGGGAGAATCCGAAGTAACTCAATTGACAGTACTAAATACAGGTTTCTAGAATACACACCTAGCGGGAGAATCCGAAGAGAAGAAAGGATAAGGATTCCCATGCTAGGCGAGGTTTTTATAGGTACTAGCCAGTAGCACGTGTCCGGATCGATCGGCAGTGGTCTCGAGCTTGATCGCATAGCACGTGCCAGTGAGAGCGACCGGACGCGGGGGGTCGGAGGGGGACGGAGGGCGACGTTCCAGACGGAGGCGTAGGCTGGGGCACAGGACCGAAGGCCGGATGGTCGGGCGAGGACGGATGGACGGACGAGGCCGGACGAAGGATCGGACGAGGAAGTGGGGCGGTGCGATGGGCCGGAGTCGGACGGACGGACGGACGGACGGACGGACGGGTGGTTCCCCTGACAGAAATGGTTGTATTTATGAAGGCTGCATCAAGAGTTTGGCGAGAGCTGGCATTAATGAAAAACTGTTTTGTAAACCTGAGTAAAGCAGTCAGCAGTGATAAACCATTCATTAGATAGGTTGTGCAACAGCCATTTAAGCCATCCAATGGCTGATTTTGCGTGCGCAAACCAATGGCTGATCGCTGGAATGGCTAGGTACCTGGGACCATTTTTGCATTATTTGATTCATTTCCACATAGTTTAATGAATGTGATAGAGGTTGATCAGTCCATCCCACACTTGTTCCATTTAACCAATGGCAGAACAACCAAGTAAACTATGTTGTTTATGGAATTTTGCTTCCCTATCAGTGTCAAACAGAATTCATACAGCAGGTTACACATGTTGAGGTTCATGTTGGTCAAAAATACCACCTATTTCACCTTGAATTCATTAGTCATTCAAGCCACCAGCCATTGGTTTGCGCACGCAAAATCAGCCATTGGATGGCTCAAATGGCTATTGCGCAACCTGTCTATTATGTGACAATGTTTACCTGGGCGTTTCATAGCTGTTAGTCATGTCCAGAAATTTCAGAGCTATCTGTGTTTTTTCAGAGCCACCCAGGCTGTGGAGAACATATGTGCGTCTTTGCCTAGGGTCCCTCGAGAAGTATGCATCCATTTTTTCAAGAATATCTTGCCGACCCTGAAATATCTGGGAGGGAGGAGGACATCTGACAAGTGCCAAAGCAGTGTTGGATTGTTCAATTTCTGATGCTAAAAGATGGTCAGAATTGACAGAATGTCTCTATCAGCACTCACAATTCATTTGTTGCTGTTGTTCCGGTCCTGTGCAATAAAAGTTGAGGCTACTTGCTGTGAGAAACAGCATCTGAGGCCAGGGATGAGACCACTTACGTGATGAAGTTCTCTGCTTCCACATCATAATAAGGTACACCCCATCTACCCTCGACAAATGTCGCGTGATGTGACGGTCACATTTCCTTGTTGAGCCACAGGAAAGAAAACAATTCACATTAGCATAACGAGCGAGGCCGGGGGAAATCCCTCCGACCAGATTATGTAGATATATGTACAGCAATCATACAAAAAAAATTAGCCCTTTCCAGCGGCTGTACATTAGTGAATTAAGCGAATTGTCATCAAATCCAGGGTAATTGTATCAATGAATGCCCGCGGCGTCGAGTTCCTCCAAAATTGAGGCAGGGTAGGTTCAGTGACCAGGATACCTCTTAGCAGCCCATGCAGCCTGCGGCCCGGTGAGGCTGTGGTTGAGGTATGCGTCCCCGAACCGATGACACTGGTTGGCATATCTGCCAAAACTTGAGATTCAGGTGTGAAACAAAATTGAAACAACTTACCTCCTCATAAACAACAGAGGGACAGCATCCAAAGAGTCCATTGTGTTTTTTTCAAGATGATCTTCCCGTGACGATTCGGGTTTCAGCCGATACAACCGCTTTGCGTAGCCCCACACCATCTCAATGGGGTTAAGCTCGCAATGGAACTTTGGCAGGAATAAAACTTCGACGCCGTCGCGTTCGCACTCATCCTCCAGAATAGACTTGGCTGCTGCAAAGTCCGGGAGATTGAATACCACACGTCGGCAACAGCATTTCGATGTGTCACTCTGATCTGCACACTTGAATTTCGGGCACTCGGCTCGCAAATCAACATACTCGTGCATCCCATGCTCTTCCAAGATCTCCTTCATCCCTTTAAACTTGCCGGCATGTTGCGGGTGGTCATCAGGGAAGTAGAGATCCTGTGCAACGCCGTTAAAGTGAGCACCAGTCATTTTTATCTTGTCCTTGACAAGATTACCACGAGAATCATAAACCAATTTCCCTGCCGTGTCCCGCTTGTTGACCTCGACAAGGAAGTTTGCCGACTCATGGCCTTTTCTCGTCCCAGAAGGGGCTTTCGGCATGCTGAGAGCAGAAAGGGATCCTTCGGCGCGCTTCTTGTGGATGGTCGCGTTGTCATATACAAATTTGCGATCAAAATCTGGCCAAAGCTCTCGGACAAGTGCGCGAGCAGCTGCTGCTTGATCGAGGACTTCATAGGAAGTAAAGTAGCCATCACGACCTTTCCCGGGTCGCATGCATCGGCGCGCGTTTCGAGTGGGGTTATCCGGATCGCGAAGCCAACCAAAATCAGACGAGAAGTAGTCAGCGACCATGAATGAGTGCCCTTCTCCCTTGCAATATGGGGTGGCTGGTGCATCCTTGTGATACCAAAGTGTCCCGCCGCCGGTTGTGTGCATAAAAGATGCTCTCGTCATGATACCAGATGATTACACGACGCCCACTTGTCAAACATGGACCATAAATGGGCTGGCTGTTGTTGTCGAAGACATGAACTCGTTTTTGGAGTTCAAACAAATGCGGAAGATAGACATTGTCTCGGTAGTAGACAACGTCTGGGCGCTCGTGTCCGTCGACGTATTGGACTTTTTTAGGAGACATGAATCTAATAATTGATTAATCAGATGGAGACGTGAACATGCGTGTACAGAAATAACCAATCACTGACATGTATCCCAACTCATCAAGATATCAACGTGCTGTGGTCAATGATACGGGGCTCTCAATGCCGTGTTCTACGCGTACTTCAGGACTGTTCAAGTAGTCCACGAGTTTTTCAGCTGTGATCTCTTTCCCGAGAGACTGCAAGTGAAGGCGTATGTCATTTGCCAAATCTTCATTGGCTAGCATGCTCTCGTTCCACTCTCCGTAAGGATTCACATTCAAGACTTCGCGACTGAGAATGAATTCCTGAGCAAGAGCCACCAGAACGCATGCACAATACCTCCCGCGTCCGAGACCAAGTGCTGCCAAGCGAGCTGAAGCACCCCAGCAAGCATATGTTCTGCCCTCCAAACCTGGAGTCAAGTAAAAATTCAGCATCGTTCGAATGCTGATCAAACGATTCCGTGTGAAGGCACTAATGTCGGGATCTTTATAGCTAACACCGCGTAGTCCGAAGAGCTCAGTACCACGTAGTTCCCCGCGCATGTACCTCTTCAAGCAGTCCAGCGCAGCCCTGGCCTCTCCAAGATTGGGTGCTTGACGGAGCGTTCCCGCATGCGTAGCTTGTTCATGTATGTGCTCCAGAAAGGCGCGAGGTGCACACGATCTTGGGTATTCATCATCATGTAAAAGTGATGTCGCCAAGAGCTCATCATCAGCCTCCGGAACATGAATAGAATCAAGGGGATCATTATCAGAGAATGGGGGAGGGGACGAAGAGGGAGGAGGAGGAGAGGAGGGTGGATAAAGAGTGGAAGGCTCAGTAGGACAAGGGAATGTATAGGTGGATGAATCCTCGTCGTCCACCTCCTCTACAGTCGGCTTTGGTGGCTTGGGTAGCTTCCATGTGAATTCACGCGCTGCCGGGGCGGCAACTGGGCACTCCAATGTGAATCCGAGGATGTTAAATGATTGCATCGACACGTCGAATGGATCATGCGACGCGTCATGAATTGGATCATGCGACACGTCAGACGCGTCAAATGGACGTGTCTCGATAATTGGTGCGTTGTCATGGGTCTATGGTAAAGCTCATTAAGCATGAATACCAACTGCTGTGCTTCCCCATACACACCTTATCCTCCCTCTTTTTTTTCCGTGGGGAAAGCCATTTGCGCGCCTTCTTGGGACTAAGCTCGTACCATGCCCGCTTGGCCTTGCCTCCGAAGTTGGTCAGATTGGTGAAAAGATCGGCGGCCCGGGTCTTGCGGGTCTTCGAGTGTGTTCCCATCGATGCGAGATGCGGTGTGCCAGCGTAGAGGGCGATTTGGGCCAATTCGTTGACACATTGGCTAATTCCGGACTCAAAACAAGATTTTTGCCCTCATTTCCTCGGACGGAACGCAAGATTAACACCTTATACTGAATCTGGTCGAAGGATTTGACTCAATTACAATCACACATTATTTTACAGATTTTATCTCTAGACGCGTCCGAAAGAGGAAGTTGTCACGCCAGACCACGTGACGTTCGTCGAGGGTGGATGGGGTGTACCTTAAATGCTGAGACCTTCGCCAACTCCGCCGCCTCCACCTTGATTGCCGCCTGCTCCACCCTTGCCTCCTACGCTGCCTAGAAAAGACAAAGCCGAAAGTCAATATCCTTATCAAAGTCAAAAATATTGCTTCCTCCGCCTCATTTGAGCCAGAAATCAGGTTATTAGTGTGAATTCCTTGTCCGGCAGCCAAAACACCTTTGTGTAATAAGAGGGGAAATATTCTTATTTTTGCCTTTATCCTGGAGTACTCTGACACAAAAATTCAACTCAGTTGGATGAAATCCTAGTCCACTAGCTCACATGCATACCCCGAGCAACATCCCCTGCCAGACAATGTAAAATACAATATTATTTTGGACTTTTTGCTATCACTAATTGCAGATGAATTAGCCCAAATTATCTAGCTAAATTTAAGGTCAATACATGCAGAACCCATTGAGATATGGGCAAATTGGTCGCGGGGATCTAATTCTGCCCAAAACGGCAATTTTCTTGTTCGCGCCTTAGGTACTGCAACTAGCTGTAAGTGCCATCACTGATATCACTGGAGCAAAGCAAAGGCACATCTTGTGGGGTTTTATAATACCTGGGAGATAAGTGCCATTAGGGTGACCGTAGTGGAGTAGAAATTCTCAAGACTCACATAATTTGACAGGTCCGAAGGGAAGCAGGTCGAATTTTCCTTCGACTGCGGAGTGGGGCTCCACTCTGGCGGTGCGACGTACGAGGGGTATCGGTTGGCGTGAAATTGGATATGCTCGACGGGTCCCATCTGAAAAAGAACGCCGCTCTGGTCCGCCGGGTGTACTTGCTTGATGAGTATTGTAATAATGATTATCCCAGTTCGACGTAGTTGGTGAAGGATATGAAGGCGTAGGCCCACTGAAATGGTTGGCCCATCCGTCGCGTTCCGCGGAAGAGGGGATGCCGAAATGCACCGACAACCGCTCCGATGCTGAATGATTTTCGTACGTGGGCTCGAGCCCACGGTGCGCAGAAGGGTAGTGTGCAAATTCAGACCATGGATCTAAGGATGCAGAGTCAGGCAGTTGTTCCAAAGATTTCTCCCCAAGTAGGCTGAACGCACTGGCGTTCGAAGTGGATGTTTCCCAGAGCATGTTGGTACCCGCTGAGTTCGAAGGGGAATAATGACTTTGCTCGAACGGTGTAGAGGCGGGCCGGGAAAAGTTGGATGACTGGAGCCAAGCGAGTCAGTACGACAACGAAGAGAATATAGATCGATAACGTACCTGTGGGTCTGCCTCAAACGCAAATGCCCCCGTTAAATTAGACATGTCGTACGAACCATTGCCTACATTGTTCGGCCTACGTCGTGAGATCATTGGGAGGAGAGTGCCGTCCGGCACCTCGTAATGGCCCTTCCATTCGTGGATTCTGGCAGTTAAGTCCACAGGCCCGGTCGGCGTCGGTGGCGAAATCGATGAGGCTGGGGAAGTGATGTTGGAATAGCTGTAAGTGGGCGTGTCGGGGATCATCGGGGATGCCGACTTCTTGTACAAGGGAGGGGGGATGATGGGTGGCGGTGGCAACGGGTAAGACGCGGAGTTTGTCCACGCGGGAATGGGGAGCGTTGAGCGGCTGGGATCAGGTGTGGCAATGGAGGTGCGGTCGTGCTGCGTGTGCGAGGCACGAGAAACAAACTCGATCTGCTGGGGCGGCCCGTGCTCCGTGCGCCCCGTGGGCGGTTCGAGCTGAGCGGTGTCAAAACGGAGTGGTGGATACGACGCGCCGCCCAGAAAAATATCAGAATCACAAATGCAGAATTCGCAAATAAACTCCTTCGAATTGCGGACGCAATCACTGTGGCTCCAAATTTGACACTTCTGGCACTTCACGGTGGGCCGCAAACCGGGATCTGCGAGGGTGAGATCGATGAATGAGCCACGACACTACCGGAAATAAATCCAACACATACTCGCTTCTCCACAGATACAACGAAACTGCTCGTGGACCCCCACCACTTCGTGGCAGACGGAGCAAATCTCCAGCGGGCTCGGTGCATCATGGGATATTATGGCACTGTCGTTGGTTGTGATCGTAAGCGTGATTTCCTCTCTGACGTATCCAGGACAGCGGTGCGCACTCCGCCCATCCGTCCACGCCAGCTTATTGACCTCCAATGATAGCTTCATGTCGAGATCGCGAGCAATTCGACTGGCAACGGTGGCGAGGGATTGCTGACCGCGATCTACCGATCGCCAGACGTATTCACGTCGGGGTGGGAAAGAAGGCTCATGTTCTGAATGATCTTGCGACCGCGGGGAATAAAAAAATTGGGAAGACACAGCGTATGGTGCCGATTTTTGAGGCATCGAAGGTCGCGGCGCTGAATCAATGATAACAGGATCCCTTTCGATGTCTTCATCTGCGGCATGTATATAAGAAAATCATGCCAGTGCCAGTGCATATATCGATATCAGCTCACTATGTAAGACACGGTTGGCGGATCTCAAGACCTGGAGGCGAAGGTTCAGTATTGTAGCTACACCGCAGCGTGAAAGGTTAATGGGTACCTTTTGACATAGTGCATTGAAGACGTTCCAAGATGTGGTTGCATTATCTTCTGGGTCTTCGTTCGAGGCATCGACCTCTGTCGACATGCGAGGGTTGATGCCAATCAAGAAGCGATCGTTGACATCGAGGAAGACGTCAAAGTTCTAGTGCAATCAGGCCATTGGGGTAAGCGTAGTAGAGAGGTATTCGTACCTCGACTCCTAAAGCGCTCATTGAGATGCCTTGGACACTGAGGTGGTTCATGCCTGACTGGAGACCGACGCAGAAGTTTGAACCTTGTGAACAAGAAGATTAGGCAAGACCTACGGAAAGTGCTACGATCTATAAGACTGAGTGAGGCGTGGCAAGTCGAGTGTGCTGGTTTTACGAACCATCTTAAATCCCAGAGTGATGCTCCTCGTGAGATCGTCCTTGAGAGCGGCTGCGAGCGGGCCATCAGCAGTTTTCCCATGAGCTTGGAATGTGTCATCAGGTTTGAGGGCTTGTTAATGGATTGGGATGACTTGCCGTTTTCATAAGTTATAAACTGGGCCAACGACGCCGGCGAAGAAACTCCTTCGATGCGCAGCACGTTCGGATGCCTAAAACGAAAATGAATCATGCAAAGATCGACCGAGTTTTGGACACACATAAATCCTTTTACTAGAGCCACCGTCGATTCAAGTTGCTTCGATTCGTCTCAGCAGCAAGAAAACATCGGTTCATCCGCCTACCTGTCGAGCAGTCGCGCCTGCGTTGAAGACCTTGGCAATGACAGCCCGACCCTTGATTTCACCCGCGTGGAGGAAATATCCGGGGCCGCACCCAATCTGGAGAGTAAGTTTGAGGTGTTTCTTGCGGATGACCTGGTACATGTACGATTCAAGATCAAGTACGTCACTCAGGCTCGGAGGTGCTGACCTTGATTTCGTCCGCCGAGTCCTTCGCCCGACGTCGACGCTTACGCGCGGGTTCCGTTGATGTTAACACAGCTGAGGCGTCTGAGCACAAGAACAGTGAGGACTGCCTGCTCTCCTGGGCGAACAAAAACACACTACAGATCTGGTCTCGATGACGCTTTTTCCCGTAGAAATTGTTATGAACGATGTTGAGGTCGCCGTGGATATTGTTGTAGACCCCGTCCCCAAGAGTGAAATTGTCGGCGTTAGAGATGAATGGCATCTGGAGAGCGTAGATGGAGGTGGGAGCCAAGGCGAGTACGCTGTGCTTGGGCCCAGGGCTGTGCGCGGCAAGGCTGTAGAGATCGCTTACGTGATTGATCTCCGATACGTACTTTCCGCCTCAAACATAAGCACCGAATCGGGAAGTTTGATGTGGGCAGTTGTGCCGAAATTGCCGACAACGGCACAAAGTACAAGTGGAACAAGCCAGTCTACTCGCGAAAGGGTGCTAAGTAGTTTGAAGATACTGGGTGACTTTCCGTAACACAAATCTGTGTTTTTCAGATACTTCGTGGTGCCAGTGATGGCAAGTATGAGTAGAAAAAAGTATTTTATCCAGAGGTGGAGATCCGTAAGACACTCGGCATTTTGAATACTTGCCTATGTACACTTTCGCTGTCCCGAGGGACACGGAAAGGTTACATAGGCGAATAAATAATCACCGGCGGCCTGGCCAATCTATACCATCAAATAACACGTCCTCATTAACCTCTGCATGGATCCCGATGCATTGACACACCAGATGGACCTGGCTGACAAGGGGGAAGAGGATGACATAGATTAGGAGCTTACTGCTACTGCAGTAGCTGCGATTGTGGTGGGAGTTTTGGTGGTGCGGGAGCAGCATGCAGAACAACGGCTCGAGCGTCGGCTGTGCTTGACGCGCACTCAGCTTCTACCAGACCCACGACCCGACACACCATGGCAGGTGCTTTACGCGAGTAAGAGCGACCACGCCTTCATTACAAAAATGGATTTTGACATGCAGACTTTCGAAGACATTCTCACCGCTGGCTTCAGTGGGACCTGGTATCTAACACCAATTCCACAGGGAGACACTGCCGCCACCGGGAACCCACGGCCTAGAGCACGTTCTTTGGATGCAGCAGGCGCACTTGGCCTCGCTCTACACTTCCTCAATTCCACGATGCAGGAGATCAGTCTCCAGCAGATATTTGCCCTAGTTCCTTCCACCGTCTCATGGTACATCCATTTCAGTCTTGACATCTTACTTGCTGTACTCCGCCAAATCCCTGATGCTCGCATCCAATGGCCTTCCGACGTTGAACAGTTCCAGGTGTTAAATGACTTGATCATCACACATCATCAACTCTTAGGGAGCATTTGCAAGCATTGACAGGCTCAATCTGCCCGTGCAAACTGCAGATGATCCAGAGATAGAGAATGCAACGTACAACGGATGGCTCTGTGAGCATTTCATAAGCTCTGTGCTCGTCTTTTCTCCAAAAGGTCAGTACTTTACTTTCTACATGTTGATTGGTTCTGACGTTTGCGACATTTACCAGGGACTATATTTGTGGCAAAGCTAAATGCACCCGGGAGAAGGCATGACTCGAGAGTTGCATGGCCTATATATGAGAAACCACGCACACAAACTCCCGATGGCTTCTACCTCGTCGCGGACACAGTGTTTCCTCGTGGGGCTGCTCAGATTGAAGGCAAGATTCATGCACCTATCAAGACAGGGCAGATGTCATGAATCGTCCAGGTTCTACTTTTTCGCACGACACGTCTGTACCGCGTCTGTACCGCGTACAGACACGTCTTCGTCACGGGACTCTCATGACGCGACTATGGGATCTTCTCACGGTTGAAACCCGATTGCGGGTTTCAAAGGGCTTGGGCAAGAGAAGACGTTAAAGGTTAGGGAACCCGCACAGTCGGTTCCCCTAACCCTCCGACGCTACATACAGGAGCCCAATCACGGGCTTCAGGGACCAAGATATTGGAAGACGTTAAGGGTTAGGAATCCCGCACCATCGGTCCCCCTAACCCTCAGACGCTATGGTGATAACACACAGGAGCTAGGAGCATCATGCATTAATGCTCCTTAACGTTGCTATACAGGAACTGATCACGATCACATTAATTTATTCGTAATGTATATAAGCATGGTAGAATCTCCTTGTATAGTAGATTCTACCTCGTCTAATCTCAGGCTTCTGCTTTGGCTTGACTTAGGGATTGTCTCCACCCTGTCCCACTTCCCCTCCATTCTATTGCGGGTTGCGTCCACACCCCGGGTATTATACCTGAGTGGATATCACACCCTGTTTGACTCGTTCTGGGTTCTGCCTCGCATCCCGATGCTCGGGGACTGCACCAGTTATTAGCGGCTGTCGGTTTTCTCCTGGTTGGGGTTCTTGCCGGGTTGCTCGTCATTTAGCCGACCCTGAGGCTGTTGCTGAGAGCAGACCATCCGAGGGACAACCGCCGAGATAAAGGAGAAGCTCGCTTTTGACCAGCAGTTGTTGTCATATCGTCAAACGGCAGAATGGGGGATGCGCGGTGTGCAGGGTGCATTTGAGAGGCTACTCTTGCCATTGGACATTGACAATGCAGAACGGCGAGCAAACTTGCTTGAAACCTGCTTCTGCCTTCACAATTTCTGAGCACGCTGGGTGGGCCATAATCAGATCTGTGCGGTCTACATGCTGCTGTGTTGACAGACAACAGATGATGAGCAGGTGTGGAATGGGTTTGAGAACAAGTTCTCTGATCAGAAGCACAAGGACCGTGTCACAAGATTTCACAATTTTGCTGTCTATGATTAAGAATATTATGATTTCAAAATAACGAGCGACGTGGGAGGAAGCAAATGTAAATGATAGTATTGTGAGTTAGACATTAACAGCTCGAGGTGCCGTACAAAAGGAGGTGTCAAGGGTATAGGACTTGTATGAGAAACACGGAAACAAATTAGTCTCACTGCGTGGTCGGACTAATGATAAACCCGACGGAAGCGCCACCACGGCGCGGGTTACAACAAGCTCTACAGCATTGCTGGAGACAAGGGTGTTGGAGGTGGGATTGGAGGTGAAAGGAAGGCTTGAGGGACCGGGAGTGGGTGTGCAGCGGCAGCTGAGGGTGCGAGGACGGGGAGGGCTGGGAATTGGAGTAGGGGTGCGACCGCGGTAAGGGGTGGGGGAGCCCTCAGCTTCTTCTTCGGCTGGTGGTCACTCGTGTTTGATGATGCATCCGTTTCCCAGAAGGTTACGGCACTGCTGTCTGAATACCTGTGCTTGGTGCGGACCTTCCCACCAACACACTGCAAGCCATCACACTCGGTGAACGTGGTGCGACCCTGGCCCCGGCCACGACGACAATAGTGGGAGGGGCTATGAGACCTCCCATATGAGCGATCATTAGATTGCCCACACATGACTTCATCAAGGTGTGCAGCCCAGGTACATTCCATGTCCACGCGATCCCAGTCACGCTTGAGGTCATTGTTCTCCTGCTGGAGAGTGGAAAGCTGACTGCGAAGGCCATCCACTTGTGTGGACAGTGTCATGAGCTGCGCTCTCTCGAACAAATGGCTTGTGCGCGCTTCATTGTGCATGCTTCATCGTGCACCTGCAACATCGCCGGGTCAAGACTGTGAACAATTTTATTGATGGTGTTGGCAGAGACACAAGAGCAGCGGAGAGGTGGGCTGGCTGCGCGGCGAGCAATAGCGGAGCGCATGGGCTCAAGCTCAATGACCTTGGGGACGTCCGAGTTGTTGGTGTCATTGTCGTCGTCATTCTTGAGCTCGCTGTCATTGTCGAGGTCGCGCGTACCGGCCTTGGTGTTGATGAGATCTTCAATCTCATGTGCCCGCTTGACCTCTGGAGGACATTCACCCTCGCTGGTAGGCTTCTTCTGCTTGGTATACTATGCAAAAGCGTAAGTAAATGCTTGCTAAAAATGATATAGCAACGCACCGACTGATATTTGGTCTTAAGAGAGGATGCAGCCCACTCAGGCCGCCCCACTGACATGGCCTTCGCATTGATAGGGCGTGTAATGGGATAAGCATGAAAACACCCAGTTTTTATTCGTTTTCACGTCTATCAGTATGGGAAAGGAGAGGCATTAGATTGAGAGGGTATACCTCTCCCCGGAGGTGGTAGGCTACGCTGTTGATGACCGAAAGCCAGCAGCTAAACAACTGCAAGGGTCAACGACTTAACAAAGGCTCTTACGGGTACTGTGTTCTGGTGGGAACTCACTGCGCTGGGCTATGGGATGCAGTTCTGCTGTGTCCCTATGCGTTGGAGGTGACCAACGGGGAACTACCAATCATCGTTAGTTGACTGCCTTTACCAACGGGAGAACCGAACAGTTTGGAATAATGATGATACCGTGATAACAGAAAGATACAGAGTCTAGCTGGTTCTTCCCGCTACTATAACCCACTCCTTAGAAGCCAGTAAGGGTGTCCCTTCACTGGCGGCCATACCCCTACACACTACGAAGGCACAAGGACAACCAGCTGGCGCACCAGCCAGTGGTGGCCGACATGCAAACTGCATATGATAACATGAAGCTAGCATCCGAACATCACACTTGATGGCGGACTAGCAGCTGCAGCTCAGGGGCTGGAAAGCAACACGAAGAGGCTGGAAATCCCTCGCTTCACCCGGACCATACCTCCTGGTGGATAGAGCCCTACATCCGTAGGTCCTGCCGCGACTAGAGGACTGAAAGACAACTGGCAGCAGATTGATTCGAACTCGTGAGTCAGCAGGAATTAGAAGAAGCGAACTGCACCGGGCACCAAACCCAATTTCTAGCTATGGTGTGAGCCTCGGAATTAGTACGATGAGTTGGGTTGATTTGATGGAGAATTAAAGTGTTCTTGTTGGTTCAAGATCGCGAGAGAGGGATATCGGATGGCATACATTATTGGAAGAGCGAAATAGGATACTTATTTTGTGCCAGATAGGTTCGCGCGAAATCGTAGCTTACTTGACGCGCGAGACCAAAAAAAGGATTAGGCCCAGAAGATTTATTCGGGTCCAGGGAGTCGAACCCAGTTCGTACCTAATTTGTCATATTACAAAATACAGAGCGATCGTTTCATTGCACTGTGCACCAGGCCCGATTTCTAGCTATGGCGTGAGCCTCGAAATTAGTACTATGAGTTGGGTCGATTTGATGGAGAATTAAAGAGTTGATTCGAGATCTCGAGAGAGGGATATCGCACAGCAGACATTGCTGGAACTTGAAGAGAAATACGATACTCTTTGCGTTCCAGATGGGGTTCATGAACAAGGCCGAAATCATAACTTGGCGCACGAGACCAAAAAAAGGATTTTCCCAGAACAACTTATTCGGGCCCGGGAGTTGAACCCGTTCGCAGCCAACTCGAATATCAAGGGTTGCTACTGAACACCGTGCAGGCTCGATTTGTAGTTGCGGAGTGGACCGTTGTAAGCAGGCAGGTTGGTTTATTTATCTCCGGAATGAATGGCCCTAGGTTCTAAAAGAAACAAGGGTGAATGAAGATTAGGCCCCGGGAGGAAATCCCTCACGCGTTCCTGCTTAATAACTGCAAGTGAATCGAACTGGTGAAAAAAAAACAACTATCATTTCGGGTCCAGGGAGTCAAACCCTAATCGCAGAATTCAATTATACAAAATGATTTCCACCGCTACTGATTGCTGCTGTGCACCGCGCACCAGACCCGATTTCTAGCTGGGGTGTGAGCCTCAATAAGTCAGGTAGGTTGCTGTCATGCAAAAATACTGATGTTGGTTTGAGATTTCCCGGGAGGCCGAAGTATTTTGAAAAAGAAAGACGGACTTCAAGCTATTCCGTATGGGTTCCCAAAAACCCCCGTTTTCGGCAGGTTCACGCAAAAAGCGAGAGTGTGCGAATTCCAATTTCGGGCGCAGGGAGTCGAACCCCGTTCGCAGCTGATTGCATGGCACGTCAGCTAAGGATTGCTACTATGCACCACGCACCAGGCCCGATTTCTAGCTGGGCTGGGAAGGGCTGTAAACGAGGTCTGAAAAATTCTGTTCAAAATTAGGGACAAGCGTCGATGACGAGTCTTTGGAGGGTGAACTGTAGAATAGGAAATGTTTCGAGAGTACAGTCTTTTTTTCGAAGTCCGGATGCTATACGAGTTTTCAAGCATTCCTTGAATTCCACTTGGAAGTAGGGTAGAGGGGGAAAAAACCCTCCTAGCTCCATGCCCTCTGATTATCTCAATACAGTGAAATGGTATGTGGATACTACACTAACTTTGTAACTCCAAATACTAATTATTAGGACAGAAAGTTCGCTTTCCGTTCTACAAGATTGCTAAGTACCAAAGAAACGACCAAAAACCAACTCCTGTTGGAAGCTGTCTCAAGATTTCTCAAGCCTCGCGTAACTTGCCGCAGCTTGAGACACTTTATACCTCACCTGCTTCCGCATGTAGCGGCTTGAAAAGAGTTGAAAGGAGTGGCTGAGCAGGTTGTAACTACTCACATAAAGGGCTCAAGCAGAGTCAAGCTGTTGCAAGTAATTTGGCATTTTCCCGACAATTCATGGAATCTGGATTCAAGTATATTTTACAGTACTGGCCAGAAAAAAAACCCAAAAAGAGAGAAACACTTGAAGTGAAAGAAGTCAAGCTCTGTGTCCCACATCACCCTTCGCAAGGTGCCCACTGCTCAGGTTTTGAGTGACGACCAATTTCATATGTTGAGTTTCTGTTTTCGACTCTACGCGAGTAAATTCGACTTGGAAGTGGGGCAGAGGACAAAGTAAGTGACTATGTACATACCTATTTCGGGGTCGGGGAATTGAACCCCGTTCGCAGCCAGTTACCCCAATTTCAAAGGATATAGAGTACTGCGGTGCAGCGTGCACCAGCCCAGATTTCCAACTACCTATACTATCTTTGATCCTCTAGCTGGCCACCTAAGCTTTCATGCTTGGTCCTTCCCCGTTGTACTGCACCGATGCAGTCCGAACCACGTCAGATTGAAGGCATACATCTCACGAACAATTCAAGCCCACTTTAATCAAAATCTCTGCTGAATCGATGTTGGAGTGAATTTATTTCCGAGATAAGTCCAACATGACCAAATCACTGGCCAGCTGGCCACCCAACAAATTAATTCGCTGAGCTCTGTAAGGACAGCCAAATCCTTCAGGTATCATACATAGGAGACTTGTTAACCATTCGATGGCGCTGAATAGTAAATATAAACCATATTGTACCTTGAAATATCACCGTCCGTCCGCAAGGGAACCCCCAAAATGGTAATTTTTGACTGACTGAGGCTATTATCCAAGCAGAAGCGCGTATCAGCCAGAAATCAGCTTTGGATGACTCAATGGTGCGTATTGGGACATAACTAGACACTAAGCTTCATTCTGAGCTGCCGGAACTCCTCTCAAAAATTCCGTCTTTGGGTCATTGCCAATTTGGGTGGTTTGGGGTAAAGGGAGTCGTGAAGTTAAAAGTTCTGAATGCATCTCAGAAGAAGCTATACAGAGGATTACAACGAGCGCACAAAGTTGCGGAACGACCAGGAATTCGTGCAGAAGCGCCCAAGGCAAGAGCGGCAAGCACATAAGAAAATGATGTTCTCACCCTTCAGATCAAACTCCGACATGCCATAACATTTGATCAACGCATCACTTTGCCATTCAGTTACATACCATGCCTCAGTATTTATTCAACATGGCCCTCCAGGCACCTCTGGAACCTGAGGCACCACAACACAAACCACGCGGCTGATGCATTGGGACCATTACGTACACTATCCCGATTGGGAAACAGTATATTGCCCTTTTGGGACAGCATTTTGAAAAAGCAATGTTTTGAGTGATGAGGACGAAACGGCACGTGTGGTAGAGCCAGAATGGAGTTACGACCATTTAAGGAAACTTTCAATTGCCATATCAGGACAGGATTTCCAAAAAGACTTTGCGGAGACCTGTAACCTAAAGGTTCCAGGAATTGTGTACGACTACAATTCACTGCAGCCTTCGTAACTTACTAAGTGACTGTAAGAGTGAGATTATAAAGGGCGCGAGAGCTAGACGATGATAACTCAGTCTTCGCGCACAAGAGTGATACAAAGTCTGATAATATTCACCTAGACGATGATAACTAAAGCACAAGCCAGAAAGAGAACCTAAGTAAGTAAAAGGAGTCGCTCACCTCAGTCTTCACGCACAAAGTCTGAGGGGAGGCACCTCGCATACATAGAATATACGAGAGGCCGAGTACCTGAGTATAACCAAAGTAATAATACGAGTGCCTGAGTATAACTACAAGAGATGAAATGAAAAACTATCAGCTACCACCTAGTCTGAGATATTGTACATCAAGTAATAACTGTACTTCATTTGTGGCGGAACTAGGAACCGGTTGAACTTGTTTATCCCGAGCCTGTTATCTGCTAACAGTGACACAGACCAATATTCCGGAAACAAACAGGCGGTCAAAGACTATGTATCCCTCGCGACTTGGTCTGCCATTATCAGTCACAATCTATGTGCCGATCCCTTTCCATCGAAATTTGAATATCAATAGATGGGTTGATAACACCGGGAGCTGTAAGATGGATACTGAATTGGCTGTGGCTTCCCGGTGCGCCCATACTATTTTAGGTGGTATTTATACAGATGCCAAGACCATTCCCGTCATTTCCTTCCATCCTCCCATCCGTCCCCAACAACCACCGAAATGCCCCTCTCACCACTCCTACTCGCCTCCTTCCTCTTTCTCCTCCCCCTCACCACCGCCAACACCTGCAATGGTGACAACTGCCTCAACGCCCTCCGCCTTCCGGCCTTCACCTCCAGCGCCCTCACCTTCTGCCACTCTTACACCGAGGGCCGCTACGGCACCGCCGCCCCCACACCAACCTTCGTGCCCGCTACGTGCAGCCCGCCACGCGTGTCCAGCGCGTGTTACTGTGCCGACAATGTCGCGAACCCGACATACACGCCGGCCCCGTGCCCGACGAGTGGGCAAATCTTGCAGAACCCCAGCTTTTATGGGCAGCCCATCGCGGACCCGAGAAATGTGGATATTCGTCCTTGGGTGATTGCTGTACCGACGGGGACGCCAGGGTGTGTTCCGGCTGTGAGTTACTCAACAGCGGACATGGATGGGATGTGGGGGGATCCGAGATCAATGTGCGTCGATCCAGCCTGTGATTTGATCATTGTGAAGAAGTTTGTTGCGCAGTGAATGCAGCTTTGATCCGGCTGTCGGAGGGCTGTCCACCCTGACGCAGGACATCATGCTCTGTCCCTCGATGCAGTATACCCTCCGGTATCCAAAACTTACTGCCCAGTGCGCTTTCTCAGCTAACAGTCCATTTCCCTTAGCATTGCCACCGCCTGCGATTTCTATACGAGCAGCGGAGACTTCGGCATCCAGTTTCAGGTCTCCCTCTCAGCCTCCGTCATCCTGCCCTGGGGTCCTGTGTGTCCCGCCTGCCAAGCCAGCGGTCCTAACGGAGATTGCCGTTTCTTCGCCGAGTACGAGGATCATAGCGCAGTGTTTACTTCGCCAGCCAGTGGGAAGGGCAGCTTGGTGGTCTCGGTGCGGCAGGCGGCCGGACTGAATACCACGCAAGTGTCGGCACTGTTTGATCAGATCTTTGTCAATCCGATTGGGGACACCAGCGAAGATGATCCAGCGGAGATTCTTTAGGGCCCCGGAAACCTGCTATGAGGTCCGTCCGCTCGGCTCGACCGATTAATCTATGAAAATGGGGTCGGAACTGCTGATTTACTCTAGTTCGGAAAATAAATATTTTGTATGTAAGCTTCGTATGACGTATCACGAGGAAATCAGATTCTTCGTGTTCTGCCTCAGGTTGGTATCTTGAGCAGTTGGCTCGAGCGCATTGCAACCATCTGTACACTTCCATATGCTGTTTTCCCCAGCCGCTCCAAAGTCTTGGGGGATTTTAGCATATTTACACCGCACATCAGGTTTCCTGATTATCCGGGCGCTTGCCTCTATTTTCAACCTCGCCAATCAGCCGCACAACAGCCTTCCAGAAGTAGGACATCTAATCGTGCGCATTATTTTTTATTTTTTCGTACGCCAAATCTGTACCTCAAGGCGCGCGAGAATGTCAAACGGGACGTTTGAACTTTGTACCGTCATAGCGACGGGTGGTATAAACGGCGGGAATTCAGCCGAAACACACTTCGTTTTGACTTAGATTCAACATTGGAGGACAAGATATTTGCCAAGCTCATAAACAAGACAGTTGTTCTTGCTCCTTCGGCGGACAGAGCACGTCCGAGTCGATGCTGATGATGAGTGGGCGTGTAGGCAATGTGCCGAAAAGAGTTGTGAGTGCTGCATCTTCGTCAAGGTCGTTAGCCTTGTGATATTTTGCGCGTCCATCTTTCGAATGAGGTGAAGATAGCAGTTCGCGTCGAAATTCTCGGCAAAGGTGGCACCCTTGTAGCGCAGATAAGATTGAGCCATGTACAACTGGCACCCCGCGCGCACGTCTTCCGCGAAGGTTTTACAACGGTCCAACGGGCTAGACTGGGTCTTGCGCCCAAATCGTCCCTCGTAAGAAGCTGACGAACGGTACGTGAGAAGGCCGACCATCCGTGCGGTTGAGAGTCCCTGAATCGGCAGGCTACTGAGCGAGTAGTAGCCACCATTGAACGCCACGTCGTTCCGCATCATTTGCCGCTTCACATTGCCTCGGTTGCGGTTATAATCGGTGGCTCGATGGGTGGGATGAGTGTGTTGGAATGGCAATTGTGCTTCCCTGGTTTCGTGCGTCGAGCAATAGCGATGGCAACATGCCCAAAACAATCTGCGTGGTACATCGCATGGGGGGAGGCGGAGATGGTCGAGGACCATTTTGTCCAATCTGGGTGCCGGTCCTCAGTGGCAGAAGTAAGTCATTCAAGAGATTATACCTGACGGCGTCGCGAATCGTCGTAGCCGGGAATTCTGGCCCGTGGGGCCTCCCGGTGGACGGATTTTCTGAAAGAGGCGAAGTAGTTCCGAAGGAGACCCCAGAACATTTGCGCAGAATATAAAGAAGCGGGTTGGATCGAACGCCCTTCCGCTGCCCATGAGTGCGGACCATCTACCAACCATTAGCTACTATTTCGTGCCTCCAGTTTAATGAAACAACTAACCACTTTGTAACATCTGCGCTCCCCGTGAAGGGATGGTTAACAAAGTTACTTGGCAAAATTAACTTAGCCTTACAAAACTAACTTTACTTTACTTGTGGCAGACAAGTAAAGTAAAGTAAGCAAAAGTAACTTAAGTAACTTGTAAGTAACTTCAAGTTAGAATAAGTACCAGCATGCTAGAGTAATTTAGCAACTCTAGGGGTCATAACAAGTGTCAATTCACGCTCTTGCTGTAAGGGCAACCTCAGCTCGGCGCGTGAGCGCGGGAACTAGCGGGAGAATCCGAAGTAAACTCAATTCATGGTACTAAATACAGAGTTCTAGAATACGCACCTAGCGGGAGAATCTGAAGAGAAGAAAGGATAAGGATTCCCACGCTAGGCGAGGTTTTTATAGGTACTAGCCAGTAGCACGTGTCCGAAGTGATCGGCAGTGATCCCGAGCTTGATCGCATAGTACGTTCCAGTGCGAGCGGCCGGACGAAGGGGGATGAAGGGGAATGGAGTCCGGAGGGCCGGAGGATGACGTTCCGGGCGAGGGCGGACGTTCGGGTGACGCAGGACGGACGGGAGAGGCCGGACGCGGAGTAGGCGTTGGACGAAGGATCGGACGAGGCCGCGGGGCAGTGCGATGGGCCGGAGCCGGGCGGACGGATGGACGGACGGACGGACGGACGGACGGGCGGTTCCCCTGACATCACCCCCCCCTTGGAATGCGGCGTCTCGACGCATGAATCGGACGTGGGCGTCGCGCTTCCGGAACGAGAGCGAGTCGAATGCGGCCGAAGCGATCCGGCACGGGGCGTTGGGGTAGCGGCGGTAATAGGCGTCGATGGCGTCTTTGGCAAAGACGTCAGAGTGCTTTACCCATTTATTGTGTTCCGGGTCGTAGCCTTTCCACCGCACCATGTACCAGAGGCTGCCATAACGGACCTTCGCTTCCAGGATCTCCTTGACCTCCCACTGAACGTCGCGGTCCGTCTGGAGGACGGGCGGGGGTTCGTCGTTCCGAGGACGTCCGGGAAACGGATCCGGTTCCGCGAGCTGAAGTTTCACCACCGGGAAGACCGGGTGGAGCTGGGAGTACCGCGGGGGAAGCTCGAGCTTGTATGCACCCTTTCCGACGGCCTTCACGACTTTGAAGGGGCCGAGGCGTTTGTCCGCGAATTTGACGGACGGACGGGTCGTCCGGATGTCGGAGGCGTCCAGCCAGACTCGGTCGCCTGCTTTGATCTCTGGGGCGGGCGTGCGTCGGCGATCGTAGTACAGCTTGAACTCGTCCTTGGCTTTGACGAGCGCGGCTTTGGCTTCCGAAACTCCGGACGCGATCCGGTCTCGGAACTCGTTCGTGGATTCCACGGTCGAGCGCAATCCGTTGGGCTCGAACCCCATCCGGGGGAGCCTTCCGGTGTCCGTCATGAACGGAACTTGTTGCGTCGAAGAATGGACGTGGTTGTTGTACGCGAACTCCGCGGCCGGAAGGAGCTCGTCCCAGTCGTCCTGTTTGTAGTTTGTGAAGATCCGGACGAACTGTTCGAGCTCTTGATTGACGTGCTCGGTCTGGCCGTCGGTTTGCGGGTGGTAGGCTGTGGAGGTCGCTGGCTCTATCCCGATGAGGCGCCACAGTTCCGTGGTGAATTCCGCGACGAACTGCGGCCCGCGGTCGGAGATGTACTTCCGGGGGGTTCCGTGGTGCCTCCAGACGTTCCGGTAATAGAGCCGAGCGGCTCCAACCGCGCCAAGGCCGGTGTGGCACTCGTTGAAGTGGGCCCGCTTACCCAGGACGTCGACCACGACCATGACCACGTCGAACCCGTGCGCGTCCGGGAGCTCGACAATGAAGTCCACCGAGACAGTGTCCCAGCGTTCTTCCGGAATCTCGGTCGGGTGGAGCTCTCCGTGGGGTAGCTTCCGAAGCGCCTTCGTCCGGTTGCACGGGTCGCAGGTCCGGACGTATTGGCCTACGTGACGGGACAGCTGGGGCCACCAGTAGTTCCGGGCGATGAGCTCGAGGGTTTTGAAGCGTCCGGCGTGCCCGGCGACCCGAGTGTCGTGGTGTAGGGCGATGATCTGACGTCGGAGGTCCTTATTCCGCGGTACGACGATCTTACCGCGGTAGTGAAGGAGCCCTCCTGCGATGCGCCACTCGGTCGACCGGGGGGAGCGAACGTTCCAGTTCTTGAGGAGTTCCCGTGCGACAAGCGTGACGGGGTCCTCAAGGTCCGGTTCACCTGCGAAGGCCTCTCGGACATCGCGAAGGAGGGGAACCTCGGGCCCGGCGACCACGACGCCCTCGAGTGCGCGGGCGTGGAACAAGTCCGGACGGAGAAGGGTGACATCTGTGTTGTCCGAACCTACTCCGTGGTCCGGGCGACGGGACAGCGCGTCCGGACGACCCATGAGGCGGCCGGGCTGGTGGTGGAGCGCGAAGTCAAACCGGGACAGGTACAGGGACCACCGTGCCTGCCTCCGGTTCAAGTTCTGCGCCTTCCGGAAATACTCCAGGTTTTTGTGGTCCGTCCAAATCTCGACTGGATGTTGCGTACCTTCGAGGAAATGTCGCCACTCCTCTAGGGCTCGAATGATCGCAAGCATTTCCTTGTCGTGGATCTCGTAGTTGCGCTGGACGTCACTCAGACTCTTGGAGTAGAACGCGACCGGATGCCACTTCCCGTTCGCGTCCGGCTGAGACAAGACGGTTCCGGTGGCGTAGTCGGAGCTGTCCGCCTCGACCCGGTACGGACGCGACTCGTCGGGTAGGACTAAGACGGGCTCCGCGGTCACCGCGTCCTTGAGAGCTTGGAAGGCGGCGGCCGCGGCAGCGGTCCAGGTCCACGCGACGCTCTTCTTTGTGAGGTCGAAGAGGGGTCGCGCGATGTCCGAGAACGCCCGGATGAACCTCCGGTAGAAGTTCGTGAAGCCAAGGAACTGCTGCACGTCCTTCTTGTTCTCCGGAGCGGGCCAGGCGGCTACTCCGGCGACCTTGACCGGGTCCATCTCGACGTGGTTGTGCGAGATGATGATGCCGAGGTACTCGATCGACGACTTCTCGAACTCGCACTTCTCCGGCCGGAGGTAAAGCCTGTGTGCCCGGAGCCGTCGGAGAACTTCCCGGACGATCTCCCGGTGGCGCGCGAGGTCAGAGTGAGCAATGAGGATGTCGTCGAGATATACCATGACGTCTCCGGACAGGATGAGGTCTTGGAAGATGTCGTTCATCATCGTCTGGAATGTGGCCGGAGAGTTGGTAAGGCCGAAGTACATCACCAGCGGCTCGAAGAGCCCTCGGTTGGTACGGAACGCGGCCTTCCACTCGTTGCCTCCCCGGATCCGGACGTTGTTGAAACCCCAGCGGACGTCGAGTTTCGTGAAGAACCGAGCTCCCTTCAGGCGGTTGATGAGGTCGTTAATCAACGGGAGTGGGTACCGGTTCTTTACGGTCATCGCGTTGAGTGCCCGATAGTCTTGGACGAACCGGAGGCTACCGTCCTTCTTTTTGATGAAGAAGACCGGAGACGCCATCGGGGACTTGGACGGGCGGATCCGGCCGGTGCTCAACCCGTCCTCGATGAACGCGTCGAGTTCCTTCTGCTCGAGGGGGGAGATCGGGTAGACCTTGCAGTTGGCCGGTTTCGCGTCCGGGACGAGTTCGATGGCATGGTCCCACGTCCGGCGTTCCGGCAGCGCGTCGAACGATTCCTTGTTGAAAACGTCCGAGAAATCCTCGACCCAGGCCGGAACCGAAGTCCCAGGCGGGGCCGAGTTCCGAGCGAAGGCCTCTGCGAGCCGTTGAGAGACGGTGCTACCTGCGCAGATCTCTTCGGTCGGAGCGAACACGGTGTAGAGGATCCGGTCGCCTTCCTCGAGCTCGTCGTCATCATCATCGTCGTCCGGGTCTGGAGTGAGGTCCGGAAAGTCGTCTCCGTCGTCGTCCGGATCGTACCCGTCGTCTCCGCACCACTCTTCCGAGTCGACGGCGCAGATAGACGGGACGGGGCCTTCGCGGAGCTGCCAGAGGATTGCGGCGGAGATCTTCGCGTTGCGACGGACAGCGCGGAGTTCGTCTCGGCAAGTGCTGCAGCTGGTCGGGCAGCGGGTCATCCGGACTTCCTTGGTGTCCCAGTCGATCTCCGGATTGTGCTTCTGGAGCCAGGAGTAGCCGAGGATGACGTGCTGCTTTCCGAGCCGCGTTACCGCGAGTTGGATGCGTTCGGAGTGTCCCTTGTAGTTGACGACCATATCAACCACGCCGGAAATGCCTCCGGACGCATTGGGCGTACCGTCAACATTGAGGACCGGAATGGGCTGAGAGAGCTTCCGGACGGGAAGGTTACAGGAGATCACGTACTCCGAGTCGATGAAGTCTCCGGTCGCTCCGCAGTCGACCAGACCCTTCACGGACATCGTAGCCACGGTCTCTACCGATTGCATCTCCAACGGAATGTGTAGGGAGTTCCGGCCCTCGACGGAGTCAATAACGTACCGCTGGGGTAGTTTGCGCTCCCACCTAGGGCGGCGGACGCGGGGAATGGAAGGGGTTTTTGCCTCCGGGGCGGGAATAGGGGGCTCCGGCTTGGGGACGGAAGCCGGAACAGGGGGTGCGTCTCGCGTTTCAACTGCTGATTTATTGGGTATATTTTTGTACAAGCAGGAGTAACGATTGGGGGACGCGACCAAGGGCGCACCGCTCACTCGACCGCGTCCAGAAAACCCTCCGGCTCCGCGTCTCTAGTTTCCGGCTCGGCCGGAAGCCCAGCAGAGGTGGAGAGGCGCGCGAAGAGTTCTCCGAGGAGGTCGTCACCTAGTTGACGGACGACCTCATCTAGGACGTCCGCGTGCCAGACATCCGAGGGAGTCGGGCAGTCTCGGGCGAGGTGTCCGGCCGCACCGCAACGGAAGCAAGCACGGGGCGTGAAGCGCGCGCGAGTCCGGTCGACATCCATCGGGATGCCGGGCGGAAGGGCAGGCATCGGCGCAGCTTTAGGAGGAGGCGTGAAGGAGGGGACTGGGAGGAACGTCCCAGTGCGGGGGCATGCGGCCGGAGCTGGGGTGCGAGTCGGGGGTACTCCCGTTCGGACACGAGCGAGGGCGTCGTACTGGCGGAAAGCGCGGACACGCCATCCGGCGTAGTCCAGCAGCGCCAGAGCGGTTCCGGACGTGGTGATAGCCGCGTTAATCCGCGGGTCGAGCCCTGCACGGTACTTGGTGACGCGGATGAGCGGGTCCGTGTATCCGGCTGTGGCTGCGAGCTCTTCGAAGTCGTCCGTGTACCGGTAGACATCGCGGGAGCCTTGGTAGTAGCTGTGAGTCTCCAGCCGGAGGAGAGCTTGGTCTTGCTCGTTTTCCTCTACGAACCGGAGCCGGAACTCGGACTCGAATTCTGCCCAGGACGGGAACGGGAACGGAACGATTGCTGACTGTCGCTCCGCCCACCGTCCGGCCGCGTCTCGCGCCATAAAGGACATGGCGTACCGCACAAGTTTTTCCTCTACGACCTGTCCGTGGACCATGAAGGCTTCCGGAACCAATCGGAGGTACGTGAGGACGGAGTGGAGGAACATCCGTCCTTGTGTCCGGTCGCCATCGAAAACGGCTGGAGGGTTCGGTCGGAGGACCGATTTTGCTGCTGGGGTGAGGGTGGTGAAGTCTGGACCCGCCGCCGGAGCCGGAGCGGCAGGGACGGGGGCAGTCGCGGGTGGATTTTGGGTATTATGGAAAACGCGGAGGAGTAGGGTTTCGATATTCGCGAGAGAGTCTTCAACCGCAGTCAGCCGGGTCTCGGGGTCGGGAGCCGAGTCCGGGATGTGAACATCCGGGAGCTCGGGTTGCGCGGACCCGTTTCCGGGCGTCGGGGCGTCCATCGAGGAGGAGGGGTCGAGGTTGGAAGTGGGGGAGGCCGGAGCGCTAGCGTAGCGGTCCGAGTCCGAGTCTACACCAAACTTCGCAATCTTGACCAGTTGATCCCTTAGATCCTTTCTTCTGCTGTAAGGGCAACCTCAGCTCGGCGCGTGAGCGCGGGAACTAGCGGGAGAATCCGAAGTAAACTCAATTCATGGTACTAAATACAGAGTTCTAGAATACGCACCTAGCGGGAGAGTCCGAAGAGAAGAAAGGATAAGGATTCCCACGCTAGGCGAGGTTTTTATAGGTACTAGCCAGTAGCACGTGTCCGAAGTGATCGGCAGTGATTCCGAGCTTGATCGCATAGTACGTTCCAGTGCGAGCGGCCGGACGAAGGGGGATGAAGGGGAATGGAGTCCGGAGGGCCGGAGGATGACGTTCCGGGCGAGGGCGGACGGACGGGTGACGCAGGACGGACGGGAGAGGCCGGACGCGGAGTAGGCGTTGGACGAAGGATCGGACGAGGCCGCGGGGCAGTGCGATGGGCCGGAGCCGGGCGGACGGATGGACGGACGGACGGACGGGCGGTTCCCCTGACACTTGCGACTATAACTTGACAAACTCGGTGGGATTTGATGCCATCTGATGGCATAAGTTACTTTGTCTGATCGCATTGACCTAACTTGGCGGGCCAAGTTACTTCTAAGTAACTTGAATTAACTTGAAGTAACTTCAAGGAACTTCAAGTAACAGTAAATAAATGTGTAATTAGATGTAAATAACTAAATTGAAACATGTCTAGGGAATGTTGCTTCACCTGTATCTGAATCTTCCGGCTTCCCGCACCCTGTAGCACTCAATAGGTAGTTATTACAAATACCAGGGTGTGCCCTGGAAGCCTTCATCCTTGTTGCCATAGTTCAATGTACCAAGAGGGAGATCGACGACTGCACACATTGGATCGGTGCTTAGCCATCTATCCAAAGGCGCTGCGGATCTGATATATTACCTGACAGACTAGTTATTTGCCTAATGCAGATAGTTGTTCACTTGAGGCAGGCAGGTAGGTAGGTAGGTAAGTAGAATTACACGGCACGGTCCCGCTGAGGAACGCCGGGGCCTGGGAAGTAACAGAGTGTACTGGCACTATTGTACACTACAGTCCCTGAACTTCTCTATATCCCCATAGGCGAACTCACAGCCGCAGTCTCTCGACCCACCGCGGTAGAACTACAGGAAATAAAAAGAATTAAGTTAGCATAGAGAATGGGTGCCTCAGGACAAGCGTTTATGAAACATTACAGAGCTGGCACATAGACAGAGAGGGCTTAGACTCGATATCTTTCTCTACCTTGATAAATTGTAACCTGTTTTGGAATCAATCTGGGCCAGTTGATTGACCTTTGAAAGTTGAGCCATTAATGAGGCGTGAGTTATGCTTGTCAATGAACCGATATATTCCTGCAACATTCTGGCATGGAGAACTATCATCGAAGACCTCGAGGATTCAAGAATGAATGGTCTTTGTTAGAACTCGCTCAGCGCTTTAAAAGCGGGCTGTTATACACCCTTGAAGAAGCCTAACACCTGAATCGAGATTTACAATGTGAAGAGGTCCTTGAACTTTTGATGGCGGCGCCATGATTTTCCTGAATCACAGGAGGCAGGTGACAGAAGAGCAACAGGAGAATATCGGATTCTGTTACGCCTGTGCAACTCCAGGACCACTCCCGACCACATCCGGCCGCCTCCGGCCTAACCTCCGGCATTCTCCGCCACTTCCGGATCTTCATCCGAACCTCCGGTCCCCCGATCTCCGTCTTCCGTCTTCCAGCTTCGGCCTCGGAAGTATCACGGAACTTCCTCGGACTCCCCACACGACACCAAGTCCACGCGGTGTCGTATCCAATGGTTTCATCAGTCATCCGACTTACCATCACATCCTATGTCCTTATGCACTATGCTCCACATGCTTTCCTTTATTGTCCTTATTGTTATACGACTTATCTTATTGTCTTTTAGTTACTTCCCTCCGCATCCGGACTTGCCCCGTAAATATTATAAATACGTAGTACAGTCTTGGATGTACCTCAGTTTGATTATAAACGTTCTTCCGGTCTATTCCCCTCCGGATCTTCATCCTAACGTTGTTTCTGGTTCCAACCCACTTCCGGTCGAACTCATGAACTTCCGATACTTCCGACTTAACGTTGTAACGTTGTCTCTGTCTTCGGATAACTCGTCCGGTAGTCTTTCCTTACTTCCGCCTCTTCCGGCTTCCTTGTCTCGACAACCTACCTTCGTCCAACGTCCGGACGTGACCTCCGTCCTTCATCCGACGTCCGGACTTATTCCGGCTTCTTGTAGTCTCGGCTTCGAACCTTGCCTTGACTCCGGCCTTCCGGATATCCGTCCGGCCATCCGAATTCCCGTCCGGCCTTCATCCAACTCATCCGGCCTTCACCTTACTCGTCCGGCCGACAAGTGAAGTCCTTTGATCATCTTCGTTGTCATCCTTCCCTATTCAAGTTGCCAGCAGTACAGTCCCCACTCACCCTTAACCCCCTGTGGTGTAGTGGTTTCGATATCCGTAGTTCCAGATCCCACATCACTGACCTCTGTTAACTTCCGCACTTCCGTTAACCTCCGTCGAGCTCTGTCCTCCGGCCTTCCGTCCTTCCGGCCCGGACATCCTTCCTCCGGAACCTACCTCCTCTCCTCCTTTCTTTCCTCCTTTCTTCCGACACGGATATAACAGTATAATCAAACTCAACTGTCCTGTTGGTTCTTCAATATCTGACTCCTTTTCTGACCTTCCTCCTCTTGTCTTTTCGTCGCTCGCGGATATCCCGCGCAACGACGAGGAGTTCGGTCAAGGTCTTCCGACAACTGTTCATTCTTCCGTGACAACAGAGTTCACTCCGTTCTCCGATGACATCCCTTCGACCCTGTTCGATGGTCCGGACTTCTCCGGCCTCAGCGGCTCTTCGGGATTGCCAAATTTGGCCTCTGTGTATTCCGCGGAGCAACTTCCGAGGCCTCCGTTTCCGGCCTTCGGAAGTTCTGGCTTTCACTTTTCGGCCGGCAATTTCGGCATATCACCTGGATTTCACTATGCCGGTTATCCCTACACTTTCCTTCGGTTGCCTATGGATCCGCCGGTTTACCCGGTTCCAGCTGCAATCGTTTCGGACAACCTTTCCGGCACTTCCGGTGAAACATCGGATGTTCACGACATTCTCCCTCCATCCTATCCTCATGCGAGTGCAGCTGCATTCCCGTCCGAGGGAGATGCCTACATCTTTCCCTCGGCCGCGGCTTCGCGCTCCTCCCAATCCCATCTCCGGACTCCCAAGCCTTTCGACGGCAATCATCCGTCAAAATTCCACTCCTTCCTGGCCCAGTGCTACATGCACTTCGCGGAACGTCCGCAAGACTTCCGGACGGACGACGACAAGAATCTGTTCATCTTGTCGTACCTCCGGGGCGATGCCGCTCGGTTGTTTTCCATTTCCGGCGGTTCTCAGGAACCTCCGTGGCAGGGGAATTTTTCCCTGTTCATCATGGAGTTTTGCGACGTCTTCGGGCCTCGGGATCATATCAGGGATGCGGAGGATAGCCTCCGAAGAATCCGGATGAAACATTCCGATCAGATCTCTCCTTTCCTGCTCGAGTTCGACGCACTTTCCTCCGTACTCGACTGGAACGACTCCGCGCTCTCCCACGCTCTCTACTCGGCTCTCCCTCTTCGCATCACTCGCGAGATGGATGACTACACCTTCCCGTCCACCTCCGAAGGTGTCCGAGCATTTGCGCGCCGGATCGATCATCGGTTCTGGCAGCAGCAAGAGCGGCGCGAGTCGGAGGTACAACATCCTCCTCCGGATGTATCTGATTCTTCCGATGGAACCTCCGAGTACTACTCGGAGGATACCGGAAATTCTTCCGTTGATGGCTCCGAGTTCTCGGAGTTGTCCGGAAGTTCTTTTGGTGGAGATTCTCAAAATAACAGTTCCAGTACGTCTTCTGCGACAACCTTTTCGACTTTCTCCGTCCTATCCGTTCCCTCCGGCTCTTCCGTTCCGGTTTCCGTCCCGGCTTCCGTATCGTCGGGGCCGGTGAACGTCCGGACGGTACACCCAGCATCTGTTCGGAAGCTGCTTGATCGCAAAGGCAAGCTTCGGGCAGAGGAACGCAAACGACGGGTCGACCACAATCTTTGCAATTATTGCGGAGATTCTGGGCACAAGGTTTCTGTCTGCAAGAAACGTCCGACCGCGCCGTCGACATCCGGCAATTCAACCGCCGCCGGACCGTCTTCCGTGCTCGAGTCTTAGACAAGCCACTTGACGCCTCTACTTCCGTTCGGCCGCGTAGGCGTTCGGAGGTTCTTTCGAGGTGCTCATCAAAAACCCACGCATTCCATTCTTTCCATTCACGACAGTCCCGCTCCTCCGAGCCGGACCTATGATCATCCTCTATCAGTATCAACTGCCGCGAAATTCAACTTCCGTGTGCGGACATTCCCTTCTATCTCTGGATTTTGTGATATTACTTATCTATGAATTCATGGGTTTTTCCTCTGTACGCGCGAACTTCCGAGCCTCCGGTACCTCCGTCCACCTTCGGGTCCGTCGGAACCTCCGGAACTCTTATCGGAATCTTTTCGGCAGACTTCCATCCGTTAATCAGCAGCCTTGTCTGTCATATTTTCATCCGTTGATGATGCCTTCAATATCCTTGGAACATGCGTTATTCGTTTCTGACTCTCCACGAAATCTGGTCTATGGAACCCTGGTTGCCCCACATCATCGATCCGTTGATCGAACGTCGGATTGGCACCAACTCACTCCTTCCAGTATCTTCCGAGAATTTAGTGCGCGCACGACCGGCTATTATGCCCGGACTTTGCCTTGGCTTTTAATCCCCCGGCTTATCCCCGGCGATTGGATTTTGCGTTTATCGTTACGCCGGCAATACTAACGCCATCATCAAGAGGCCCTTCGGTCTCGACGTTCCCTCCGGAACAACTTCCGAGACTTGGATCCTCCGGACTCCCGTCTCTTCCTCGGAACCTTGGTCGGTTCCGAATCTTTGAGATTTCGGTCTCTCCCTTCTGAATCCTTGGTCGGATTCGGACCCTTGGCGACTTCCGTCCCCAATCCTTCGGTCGTCCGGCTTTGCCGACTTCCGAACCTCCGCTCGTTCTTGGCTTTTCGGCACTACGCCCGTTTCCCTCCGAGTTCCTCCATCCGTTGGAGCTCCCGGAGTACCCAACCTCCGCGTTCTCTCCGGTCATACCCTGAGGCAATTCTGCTTCAGCAATCGTCCGAAACTTCCGGCACTTTGTCCGTCCTTCCGGCGATTGTTTTCTTCTTCGGATCCGCATCGATTTGCTCTGCGCATCTATCCTTTCAACATTCTACCGGTTCATCCTACGCCCTCCTACTCATCGCTTCCAAGCCTCATGGTCGTGCTTCGGATTGTGTAAACTTTCCGGATGCTCGGACGTTATTCCGTCCTCCGAGCCTCCGTACGGAAGTTCTATCTTCGCTACGCTCCACAGCGACTTCCGGTTTGCAACCGTCAATACCTTGACGCTCCCCCACCCCGCGTTCAGACGCTCGGGTGTGGTTTGATGTGTTTCGGCTTCGGTCCTGACTCTCCAACACTTTTCCGTCGCTCTCCGGCCCCGTATTCCATCCATCGATTCTCCGGATTTCCTCCGCGCCGGCTTGAGGTATCCTCGCCCGCGTGGGACCTTCAATTGTTTCCGGACAATTATTCGTTAGTCCGGACATTCCGGATAATTCCGTTTGTTGGCTTGAGCTCTTCTCGCCACACGGAGATTCGGTATACTTCCGTTTCCGACCCAACAATGACTGGAATACCTTCAATAGGCTTATCGTCGATTTGATAGGGCATCCTCATTGGAGCTGGATCCTCCGCCTTGCGCCCTTTCAGGACTTCCGCTGGCGATGTTCTCCACCTCCGCTCACTTCCGTTCGCTATATTGCTTCGGTAGTGAGTATTCCACCCTCCACTGGTCGTGTCCGCTCTCGGTCGCTCGGACCTTCGGACCTTCACAGCTATCTCGCGTTACCAGGACTTTCATTCCGCTTTCCGGATGTTTTTCCGGAGGTCAATCTTCCGTGGACAGTATGTCCGTGCTCCCTCGTAATGGTGTTCCTCGGGAATTGCTTCTCCGTTTCTCCGTCGCAATCTCCGAATCACTTGGTACCCGACCACAAGACCGTTCCTCTCCGGCAGTCGGACTTCGCTCCTGCCTCGAGTTCCGCGTCTTCCGAGCTCCTCCGTCCACCCTCCGGTGGCCTCCTGGAATCTTCCGGGAGCTTCCTTGGGGAAAATTTTCGGACGTGACAAGCATTCTACCTATATGGGATTTCTATACTCGGGACTAGTTCCTTGAGGGCAAGGAACCGTAAAAGGGGGATACACGAGTCATTTACTGTCCAATTCCGGTTTTCTTCGCATTAAATCCTTGCTGATTCATCCGATGCTAGTGATTCTTGCGGAAAATTCCTCCCCAACTCTACAGTTATTTCCGAGCAGATCATCACGCTCCTTAATGACTTCCGTGCCTGGGCTACTCATTGTTCATTCTGGAAATTACGGATCTCATTCCAACCTCCGGTTCTTCATCCGAGTTCACGGATTTCGGGTACTTGGGAATGTTAATGCACGAGCCTGGGTTTCCGGCCTGCATGTCAACCTCCGAGAACTTCCGAACTTCCAGTTGAACCTCCGAAGACTATTATGGATTCGGGAACACTGTCCTTGACATGTCTATCCCTTGCGCAAAACCCGGACGTATCGGCCTCACACTCAGTGGGAACTTCCGTATTATCCGTCCATCCGGCCATCCCTTTTACCACTTCCGGCCAACTTCGAACATTCCAAACCTACGCTGACTATGATCCCGGATTCTAGGAGACGCTCTATACCTCCGCATGAATCTCCGGTCTTGTCCGGCAATGGTGCTCCACCTCTTATATCGTCCTACACTTCCTCCGGACTCTTTCCGGACTTCGTCTTCCTTCCGACCTAGCAATCCACATCCGCTCCCCGGACTCTTTCACATCCGATCCTCAGTGATTCTCCGATTCCTTTCCGGTCCTTAACGATTGTCCTAAAAGCTCCGGCTTACGTCCGGTCGCTATCCGGCTTTCCGTCCTCCGGCTATCCTCCGGCCCTTGACCTCGGATTGTGGTGGATTCCACTTCGGATTTGCCATTCACCTGTCCCTAACGCACTAACTCGACGTCGGAACCCTTAACCAAGATGTGCGGTCACATCCGGTTCTTCCGGTTTACTTCCGGCCTTCAGCTCCGAAGTATTTATCTTGTTCCGCAACGAACTGGCTTTCTGTATACATCCACTTGAGCCTTCCGTTCATCTGGCTCTTGTCCTTCACAATTCTCATCCTTCTGTCTTTCCTCAGGAATTCCGGACACGTCTTGTTCATAACCGAGCTCCGGACAGGTTCCGTAGAACTTCCGTCTCTTCCGTGACTTGACTATCATCCCGGAATCTCCTCCGTCCATTCTCCGGACTCATTCCATTCATTTCCGTTACTTCCGGCACTCACTCCATTTCAGTCGGAATGTACAATGATTTCAATTCCAAGAAAAACACCAAGAAAATCATTATGTACAACTATTCCCCCGGGCAACGCATTAGTCCGTCCAACAACCTCCGGACACTTATTTCGCAGCTCCAACTAATCCTCCTCCTCGGACGTCGGAAGCCGCGCCTTCTCCTTTCCCTTTCCCTTCACATCCTTCTTCTTTGGCACATCTTCTTCCGACTCCGAATCCGATTCCGTCTTCGAGTCGTCGGACTCGACGAGGTCGATAACCTCCGCATCCTCCGGTGGAGACGTCCCGTGGCCCTTCCGGAATCCCTCCGGCCAATCAACCTTGTCGTCCGTCTTCTCCTTCTTCACCTTCTTCTTCTTCGGCCTCGGTTCTTCCTCCTCATCCGAGTCCGCGAGTTGCTCCACCACTGCGTGTTTCCTCTTCCGTTCATCCGCCTCCTTTTCTTCCTCCGTCCGTCCCGATCCTCCCTGTCCTCCGGCGCGTCGTCGCATGTCCTCCGCGAACTGCCGGGACTCGGCGATCGCCCCTTCCATCCAGGCGTTTTCCTCAACGCCTCCGTGGGCAGCCAAGGATCTGGCAACGAAGGTGGCGAGACGGGAGCTGGTCTCTTGCGTCATCCGCAACTCCCGTGTCAGGTCTCGGACCTGTGCGTTCAACCTCCGCACATCCGCACCCAACTCGGCAATCAGCGCCGCGTCCTCCTGTCTCCGCGTCCGCGCGACTGGAACCTCCGCGACCTCCGTCACCTCCGTCCGTCCTCGGGCCCGACGCGAGCTGGTGGGTTTGGTCTCGGTGGGTTTGGTCTCGGCGGGTTTCTTGGCTGAGGACTTGCGCGTTCCCGAACCCTTGGTCTTCCCGGCGAGAGAACAGCCAATCTTGCGGAGATGGCATCGAATGCACGCAGTGGCTGACGGACCGGCGGAATTTCCCGTGTCTCGGGGCTCGCACGGAACCTTCGCGACTCTGCACGCTACGCAAACTGGACCTATACGAACTTCCGTGAGTGAGATCCGGAACTTCCGACTGCGACACACCTTTCTTCCGGACTACCAGAACTTCCGCTTCCTCCGCCTTCTTCCCCTTCTTCATCGCCGTCTTCTTCTCCTTCGCCTCCTTCGTCTCCTTCCCCAATGTCTTCTTCTTCTCCGCCAACTCCTTCAACTTCTGCTCCATGTCCGCTTTCCTTTCCTTCCGCTTCCGCTTTTCCTCCTTCAACCTCGCTACCTCCGTCGGATCCTCCTCACTGGAATCCTCGTCCAGTGAGCTCTCGTCGTCTCCCTCCGAGCCGGCGGGAGTCGGAGGTCTGTCCGGACCCGGGTAGAGAGAAGGCGGAACTGGTGCCTCCTCCGGCGGCACAAAGCGGGTGAGCAGGAGTTGCTCGATCCGCTGTTCGCGAACCTCCGCCCTCCGCTCCGTTTCCTCGGCCCGCCTCAGCATTCTCAGCAGCAAGTCGGTGACGGCAGGTGGACCGCCGACATCAACTTGCGCTCCCTGCGGGACTTCCGCACGCTGTCCGCCCTCCGGTACCGCCCCTCCTTGTGTATCCGATCAATTCCCTTCCGACTCCGAAAATCGACTCGCCACGTACCTTGGCCTATGGCCGCAGCACCACCGCTGCCCCCAACGCCACCGACGCTGCCACCCACGTTCTCCACCCTCGGCGTCACCCCCGTCTCCATCACCTCCGACGGAGGTGTCCCCCGCCGGACGATGTTTTCGTCCGCGTCGGCTCCGTTCCTGCTGTCGTTCAGGTGTCCGGACATCAGTAGTAGTGGTGGTGAGAAGAAAGAAGAAAATTTTCTCTTCCCACGATCACGCTCACAACTATAAACCTGGCGCTCGGCTTCTCGGCTCTGCCACTTCGGTTTTCTCGGACTTTTCGGTCATCACGGATTCCATTCGGACAACTCGGTCCTCGGTCTTTTCGGCCCTCCTTGTCATCTTATAAATTTCCTTATCATTTATTTCTTCATCATCCTCACCATGTGATGCGACTCTTCCGTCCTCCGTGTCCTCCGTCCGTCCTCGGTCCAGCATTTCCTTTGCGATTCTTTTGTCCTTGGTTCCTTTGGTTCCTTGTGGGCAAGGAACCGTAAAAGGGAGATACTGTTACGCCTGTGCAACTCCAGGACCACTCCCGACCACATCCGGCCGCCTCCGGCCTAACCTCCGGCATTCTCCGCCACTTCCGGATCTTCATCCGAACCTCCAGTCCCCCGATCTCCGTCTTCCGTCTTCCAGCTTCGGCCTCGGAAGTATCACGGAACTTCCTCGGACTCCCCACACGACACCAAGTCCACGCGGTGTCGTATCCAATGGTTTCATCAGTCATCCGACTTACCATCACATCCTATGTCCTTATGCACTATGCTCCACATGCTTTCCTTTATTGTCCTTATTGTTATACGACTTATCTTATTGTCTTTTAGTTACTTCCCTCTGCATCCGGACTTGCCCCATAAATATTATAAATACGTAGTACAGTCTTGGATGTACCTCAGTTTGATTATAAACGTTCTTCCGGTCTATTCCCCTCCGGATCTTCATCCTAACGTTGTTTCTGGTCCCAACCCACTTCCGGTCGAACTCCCGAACTTCCGATACTTCCGACTTAACGTTGTAACGTTGTCTGTCTTCGGATAACTCGTCCAGTAGTCTTTCCTTACTTCCGCCTCTTCCGGCTTCCTTGTCTCGACAACCTACCTTCGTCCAACGTCCGGACGTGACCTCCGTCCTTCATCCGACGTCCGGACTTATTCCGGCTTCTTGTAGTCTCGGCTTCGAACCTTGCCTTGACTCCGGCCTTCCGGATATCCGTCCGGCCATCCGAATTCCCGTCCGGCCTTCATCCAACTCATCCGGCCTTCACCTTACTCGTCCGGCCGACAAGTGAAGTCCTTTGATCATCTTCGTTGTCATCCTTCCCTATTCAAGTTGCCAGCAGTACAGTCCCCACTCACCCTTAACCCCCTGTGGTGTAGTGGTTTCGATATCCGTAGTTCCGGATCCACATCACTGACCTCTGTTAACTTCTGCACTTCCGTTAACCTCCGTCGAGCTCTGTCCTCCGGCCTTCCGTCCTTCCGGCCCGGACATCCTTCCTCCGGAACCTACCTCCTCTCCTCCTTTCTTTCCTCCTTTCTTCCGACACGGATATAACAGATTCGATGAGGACTCATCCAATTTTCCGATGGCGGCAAGGTAATCATGGAGTCAGAAGTATGAGCTTGCGGTACATGACGGAGTTTGATCATTGGTCATGCCAAATGAATTTCAATTCCGGCTGCAACAATGCATAATGCCGTTCATCTTCACTATTCATCATCCACAGTTGCACGGCCACATGTGCCTGCACTTTGGAAATGAACTGGTGAGATTATTGTTTGTCTGTTCAATAATCCTGACAACACAACATCCCACGAGATTGATCTTTGTATCCTACCGTTCGTGTAAGGACAGATATTAGTAGGCATCTGCCGTCGAGCGGTCTATTACTGCGTTCCACCGCGGTCTGGGTATGTCGCAACCTGGAGTGTATCAGCAAATCTTAAACGACTCATTTTGCACGGTCTCAAGAAATCTTCGGTCCGATTTTGCTGCATGCTATATTGATTGGTGCAGAATAGGTGCTTGGAAGACATCCAGGTGACAGAATAGGCATTCAGGTGATGGTATAGGCCTTCATGAATGCCTAATGCTACTAAAGTTGTCGTGTCTCAATAAGGAATATAATGATTGAAGTTCGAGGAAACAACAATCATCACAGACTCTCTGGTACAGTGGGATGCTAATTAGCGATGTGTATAGTATGCCAGATGTGTTAGGAAGCATTTATTGGGGTCCTTGCATTGTCCTATCAGAACCGTATAAGTTAAGCTGTCAACAAGTTAGTTTTGTCAAGCGTGGGAAAAGTAAAATAAAGTAAAGTAAAGTTAGCCCCGCCAAGCCAAAGGGGCGATCAAAGTTAAAGTTAGCAGTCACAAGTTACTTTATTCACTCTCTCACGAGCCTAATGTTGGTCCGCAACATTGACAGACCAGAGAGTAATGGCATATTCCAGGTCATATTTGCAGAGTGAAGGTGCCATGGTCGGTTGCAACCCATCATGCGAAATTGAGCCATTGTAGACCTTTTCTTGAACCACGATGCTGTAACGCGGCCGAATAATCCGAACCAGTTCAACCACAGCAGCTCCGC